>JAUIMW010000858.1:0-14719 GCA_033557785.1 Enochrus cinctus
TATTTTGCCATCTATATCTAGATTTAGCAGGTCGTTTATGTAAATGATAAACAGTAGAGGAGCCAGGACCGTCCCCTGTGGAAGGCCCAGGTTGACTCTCCGGCTGCTACTTTCTGTTCCGCTTACCTTTGTTTTTTGAAAGCGAACATTTAGGTAATTTCTAATAATCTCGAGCGCCATTCCTCTTAAACCCACCCTCTTCAGTTTATCCAGCAATCGATCATGTGATACCGTGTTGAACGCCTTTTTGAGGTCCAGGAAAATTGCCAGTGTTTTTTTCCCATTTTCAAAATTGTTTATAATAATGTAAGATTTACATAAAGTGATTACTTCAAGACTCTTCCTTATTAATTTGAACACTTACTCAAAACTTTTTAATTCTCAAAGAATATGTCTAAATATAATATGGAAGAAAAAATAAATTTACGTTTGAGACTATATGTCCATTGTGATAGACGCTTCTAAATTTATCAAAACTAACTTAGAGCAAAATCCAAAACAAACAGTCTAGATTTTCAATTAGTTAATACGATTTGAAATAAGTGTCCATTGTAATAGTCTGAAGGGGTTAAGAAAATATCCAGACCATTCTTTTTTTTAAGAAAATTAATTTATAATTGTATTGCCTTGCATTTACTGTTGTTGCTGCCAATGCTAATAATTATTAAAAATAAATATATCTGGAATATCTTCGAGGTTATTTATTATAACTTCAAATAATACTCTACGTTAACAATTTTCTGTTGTTAATATGTTTTGTAATTGCATTCTACAGTAATTCAACATAAAACAAATCCTAATAATTATGTGTATTCATAAATTATTTAATAAAACTTCTTATATATGGTGTTCGAGGCATCCCTGTGGTGTTCTTCAGGGAACTGTTTTAGGGCCATTACTTTTTACAGCACTGAAGTCTAAGGCCGAAAATGATCTGCTGCATTTGTGCGTCTTATTTACAATAATATAACTGTTGCCGTTAGTTCCATTACGCAACTGTGTCAAGGTCGGACTATTGATGTATATATGATTGTATTTATTATTAATTAATCTTTTATTACTGGAAGAGAGACAAACGTATGGCTACTTTCAATTATTGGGGGTGATTTGATCTGTGCGTTCACAATCTTTTCGAATATGTCAGGTTTAAATAAAAGTATTACTAAACCATATAGCACTTCAAAAATTGTTATATTCCAACACCAGTACACCAATAAGAGTTTTACTCTGTGACGCTCTGGTGTTCTCTCTTTGCGACTATGGTGATAATCTATTGAGATCTTTTTTTAGATACTTTGAAAAAACTAATAACACAAAAATCTAACATCTATTTTTTAATATTGACATCGAGCTTTCTCATAATATACTTTATTTATATCTAGCTCGATTAAATTAGGCCCTTTAATCTAGTTGATTAGTCTCGGCAATTATTCATGGTATATCCTTAATATCGGACGGAGATAAACTCCCTCAATAGAGCCTGGAATTGCAATACCTCAGAGGTGCATGATACCCATTTATTAGAGGCTATTGAAGATCATACTTGTTATTTAGAATGACCCTACACGTGTCGAAGCTTCGAAATTGATTTGAGCAGCACTTACTACTTGTAACAGCATAACTCAGCTTGATTTAAACCTAAGTGATTTTAGCGTACGTTTTCAATTAAAACAAAAGTGTAAATATTTATTTGGAACGTAAGTGAAAAATACATCATTTACCATTAAATTCCAGCGGACAGTTTTCGAGAAACAAAACGGCGTATTTTATATTACCACATGTTCGTATATCAGGAAGTTTACAAAGTGACACGAGCATTATATTTTGATATAGGTAGTAGCATAGAACTTATATAAGCTAATAAAATGCCTTAATATAAAAATGATTTCTCGCCACAAAGTTTTAGACAGACACATTTCAAACTTCCCGGAGATTTATGTTATGTGATAAAGTGGATAAACCATATTCAATCAAATTATACGACACTCCATCATCCCTTTAAATCAACAAGATACGGTCTTCGCCCGCGGGCGAGGCACGGTTGCCTACCCTGTTATGGCTCTGACAAGTATTAAAATTCTGTTATTTTTACCGTTTTAAGTACGGAGTTCGCGCTATAAAACTTTATTTTCAGAACAAATATAAACGCTACTTAGCCAAAAAAAAAGAATGCCTTATCGAAATATCTCGAGATAACATTAAATAAAGATTGGGAAGTTTCCTGCGAGTTTCATCTAGATCAAAAATCGTATATTATCTTGTCTAAAATGAAATCGACACGGATAAAGCTTTTTAGAGTGATCCCCTTACAGTATCCAATCTTAAGGAAAATATTGAATGTAGATTGGGCGCTTTCGCGGAATCAAAGATTAAATTAACCAACTTTGGGCATTTCTATTTGTAAAGAAAACGCCGTGAAATTTTTCGTTTGAAAATTTTATGTAAATTTACAAAAATATTTTTTATTATTGCTTGAATTTTGTCACATAGTAAAATGATGTATAATGTTGGTATTGTAAGAATAAAAATCTTTAACATATAATATTACAATATTCTTGTCTAGTTTAAATGTCACTTTATTATTATTTTTTTATTGGTTGCATGCAAGTACATAATATAATACACATATTGCATTTTGCGGTGTGTAATTTAATAGTTCTGATTGAATAAAGCATGTACGTATGTTTATATTGTTTATTTAATGTGCAAGGTACGCTTTGCGTTCGAATGAACGAACCGATAACAATAAACCCAGTGCGGCAGTCGTAAATACATCGAATAAATTAATTTAGTTTAATATAGTGGAGAGTCTTTCTATATAAGTTTGCGCCGCGAGATAAATTTTGTTGATTTTGTATATGGGCACGTAATTTATCCAGTATGGGGGCCCTACTGAGTATTATAGGATTTACGGTAGTTATCTTATTCCGTTTGTTATATGTGCTCTTATGACTTAATCCAGTTAATCCGGGAACAATAATTCTTGTCCAAAATTAATTTAAGTAAAACAGGAGTCACGAATATTAGGTTTGCGCAAGAAAGGAGAGTACAAGTAAAGACAATAATCCTGACAGGGTAGACAGCTATGTATATTTAGGTCAAATCCACACAATGAACAACCAGAAGGGGAAATAAGCTGAATGACAGAAGTCAATATACGAACCGGAAATGTAATACGAATTTCGGATGTTATCGTGCGCTTAAAGGTCCCAACCAACAAATATTGGGATACGCACGTTTTTTTTTTTGCATGCTATGAAACAAATTTACAAGGGCACATATTTACAAGTTACATACTTAGGTTGCTATATATCAGGGATATTTTTGACAGTATTCGTATAGCAAAAAAACTTACGCACCTTAAAGATTGGTGTAAATTATTTGTTTATTATTGTGCACGGCAGCTTCCCCAGAAAGTATAATAAGAAAAAAATGGGACAATTTCGTTTCGCATTACCGTAATCCCTTCAGCTCTTGCAACACGCTGTTTCTTCGGTAAATTTAAAGCAAAAATTATTTTCGCCTTCGCGCGGAACAGTCTCTTTCCTTTTGATACATAAAAAAACTTTAAATAGCTGAGGATATTAAATTTTGACTTAAAATATCACACGATTCTCTCCACTGCCGGAAATTAAGCGCGAAAACTTCATCGGAGGCCACTAATCTTGAATATCCTAGAGGAGAGAATTTTATATTATTCTATTCTATAGCCGCTGGAGTCCGTTCTTACTAACAGAAAGTTTTCCGTTAAAAAGAAATAAATTCAATATGGTGGGTTTTCCATTAGCAATACAGTAGACTCTCGTTCATTCGGGTTTCGGATTAACCGGATTTTTAATTTCATTGTTGAGTTTGGAGGCAAAAGTAGAAAATGTAAAAAAATATAATTTCTAAATGTGAATTAACGAAGTACTTACCTTACCTAACCGCCACAAGCTCGCGAAATCCGAAACTGCGAATCTTCAGCTCGGGATTACGTTCCTGAAACAAATAGCAATGCTTAATTGCGAGTTATCAACTTGATTTAGTTTTAGTTCAAATTTTAATTGATTCCTAATATTTAACTAAAATAAGGCAAACGTGAATAGTTTGAAATGAGATTTGTAAGTAATTTTATCTATTTGTCTCGACCAGATTTCTCATAAGCATGTAGGCATTAGAAATTTTATTCATTCCCAACTTAGCACACTTCATTTAACTTAATAACGTGGAATGCACAGAGGCCTAGTTGAATAGAAAACTATTCTCCGCGCTCCAACAAATTGTGCTTTTGACTGAACTGAAGTGAATTTTTTCTTAAGCAAACTCGGCTTATCGCGTGCCATTGTGCAAGTAGAACAACTGTTGAAATGTAGGGTAGAATATGGTTTATTATTGTGATATGTTAACTAGGGGAAGACACATTGAATCGAAGACATTCTACATCTTTCACCGGGGAGGATTCACCTACTTTAGCACAAATATCTTGTCCAAAATGGAGAAATTCAATGTAGACCCACTAAACTTTATTTGTTTCGAATCCTCCAACGGAATCCCTCAGGAACTCTTACGTTCACATAACTAACTTATCTGTCTCGTGGAAATCGAACAAACTGAAATCTATTTATTTGCATGGCACTACTGCTTTCGACAATTCTAGAACTAATATTTTCTCTTTTCTTTAACATTTTAGATTTTTATTTATTTACCTACTTTTTTTGGGTAAGACTTCTCTCAGTAAATGTTTCAATAAAACATAATATGAGAATCAATTCTCGAATTTAGTTACGCTAACTGTCGGCGTCAGTAATTGCAAGAGTATTGTTGGAGGCAAGGTCAAATTGGCAAGAAACTTCTACCGATCGAACAAGAGTTATGCTAAACAGAACTTATATTACAACACGTTCTATGCTTATTTTAAATTGGATTCTAACTGTTACATTAGCTTCTGTTCCGTAGTTTCGGGAAAACGCCACAGGAATTGCGGCTAATCTCCCACAAAAATAATTTTGTATATTTTCCACAATAAGTCGCAACAAGTTGGTCGTCAGACTAAAATATTTTAGGTAGTTTTTAATTCATACATTGTGCGAAATTCATTCGGGTTGCCATTGTTCCCTGCCTCAGTCAGTTTTATCTGCACTTTCTACTTCTGAATTACATATTGTTCAGCGCGAATTTCTCAAGCGTTTTAAATTGCAACTGCTATAAATTTCTAACAAGTAACCATAAATATTTTTAACGAAAAAAATAAATAAAAATTTGTCCGATATGAATTACGTTTTACAGAATTTTCTATTATTCTGAAATAAAATTTATATCCATTTCAGACTTTACTTCACGAGAAAGAAAATTATGTTTCCAATTTAAAAAAATGTTGATTGGAAGTCGACTCGACCCTAATTTCACCGAGAGCTTTTAAAATAAAATCTAGTTATCCGCCGATAACGAAGAACTTGATTTGCACTTTAATCGGAACACAATCATTCTTTCAATTTTAGATTTCCTTTGGCTCGCACATTTTCTCCAGACAATTGTGTTCGCGACACGTGCTGGAGTCTTATAAATCCACTTCATCACCACTTCCTTTCGTCTATGCAACTGGCAGGGCGGTGCATAAGTAGGTATTCCCGTTATTTGTATAAAAAAATTCCTGCAGTTTTTTTAGCCCCTGAAAACTTTTCTGAATATATTGCTGAAGGAATTTCCCGACGTATAGCCGAAATATTAACAAAGTTACGATAGCTTACAGCTGAGCGCGTCTGTATCGTCTAAAGTATATGGAAAACTTTAAATGTGCTTTTCAAATGCGAAAAACTGATTTTCACGTAGAATTTAGTCTTAATTTGTTGTATTCAGGTTACGGCACAATACTCGATAATCACAGGGTGTAATAGGGGCCCGCCTTGTTGGTTCAGTGGTTCGGCGACATTAAATTATTACTGGAATTCGTTCGCGGCAAAGGCCGATCAAACAGTACAGCAGGTAGTTTTGAACGGCATAATACAATCACCATAATCATCAGGTATATAAGCAACGTGGATGTGTACATAAACTAAGATTAAAGGGAACATGGCGGTGAGAATTACGCACAGTGCCAACTTAACAGTTAACATGTTTAATGTTTGCATTAGTCAAAATTTAGAGGGAAAATCTACGGAATACAGATTATCGTTATTAATAGTATTATCATAGCATAATTTAGGTTATTAACGTAACGGTGCGACGGCAACGACGACTATATCCCATAATTTTATGCAAATCGTTTCCAAGGCTTTCCTACCGTAATTAATAAAATTCAAAACTATACGGGAACTAATTGTTTAAACACTCCGGCAAAAATAATATACCTCCTTAACGAGTCTGAGGCTTATTTAAAGTTAATTATACAAGTTTAAAGGTGCCAAACCATTTGCGACCTTATGCAAATGCAGAACAGGGCAAAAACGAGAAACGCGACGCGTTTTAAGAAATAACACCCTCGCCACGTCCTAATTTTTTTGACGCTTTATTTTTATTTTTTAAAATGTACTACTTATGCACACTATTCAAAAGAATTAGTTATGATAGAATGAAACGTACATTCCAACATAGTGGATCATCTAATTCCAATAAGAGCCGTAAAACAGTATGCCAAATATATAAAACGTAAACGATTTACGGTCGCTAGTACTTACAAAAGCACACAACAAGACTTCAGTGCAGAAATTGAAACCTAGTATATTCAATCTATAGTCATCTAGATGTTGAACATGACCGAACCAAACATTCCAATATCTAAGAAAAATAGAAAGTCCTACATAGCCCAGCAAAAAAAAATATATGAAAGACATTCTGTAAATGTTGCACATCATGGCACACCCAAGATTCTGGTTACAGACAATGGCACCGAATTTAAGAATAGTTAAATTAATAATCAGCTAAAACTCCATTTTCAGGATTCAGCTATGACATCTTCCTCATTGATATAGAAGAAATAGATCAAGACACAAATATCCAGGTTGTACAGAGAAAACATATAATTTCCATAAAATGCACAGTACCGTTGTTTAATAAAGAAATAATAATCAAGTTACTTTGTCAGCTACATTTTTTTCACTATTTTCACGTGAAAATACGATTAAAATTTTTATTTGTCAATTTTTTTTTGATAAAAAAAACAAAAATTCGTGCGGTAAAAGGTTAAATAATGAATTTTCGAACTTTACTGTAGTGCCTAGATAATATCACCCAAAACGTTCCACGGGCACTGTTGTTTTCCCTTGTCCCTGTGAATCAAAACCTTATCCTTTATACGTACTTCGGGATGTCCTTTTTGAATTGAAGAGCTCCCTAGGCAACAATTTTACACTATCTGCAATAACTATAGCTAAATTGCTAAAATTGCGTCAGATAAAGGATTTTTACGAGAAATATCCCATATTGATTTATGCAATTCCTCCACAAAAAAAACTTTTGGTGCAATGTTTTACGAAAATATTTATGAATATTTTTGTTTTCTTATCACAGACAAATGATAAACAACCTTAAATACAGGAAAAAATCCTCGAAGCCTTTAAGGAAATTAGCTTTTTCAGCAATCTTATTTAGGTTCGAATTATACCTTATCGGGAATTCGAAATATTGAAAGTTGGAATATTTTACCTCTAAAGATTTTTCACATGACTGATAGCCCACAAAATGCGAATATATTTCTAAAGCTTTAAAATTCTTGCTGGCGAAATGTAAATCTTAAGCATCGGAATTTGACATTTGAATTGTTCGGAGGGAAAATTCTACCGGAGGATACTCCGAATATACGCCCTGATAAGTGTTTGAATAACATCAATGTCCGACTGCATTCGACGAATTAGTGGGAATACGGAGGATTTCGAAAGGGTGAGGGACCTTTCACACTTAACCCTTTTAGTAGGAAGGAAAAATAATCCCTCGGGAAGGGCGGCGGCGTTTTGTTTCGGATTGAGGTGCGATAATTTGAGTAATTCTCGCGTCATAAATTTTATGTTAAGTCAATATCAGATCGCGAATGTGTACGTAAAATGAAACGATAAATCTTTTTTTGAAGTGCATTTATCTTGTTCTGCTACTTTTGCAGAACGGCCTCGTATAATGTAGTAAAATTTTGATGTATTGAGTGGATACCACTCCTTTTTCAAAGCAGCACGTCAAAATTTTCTCTTTTGTATAGATGAATGAGCAAGAGGGAAAAAAACGCTTCGCTCTTGTTAAAATAACTAAAATATTGAAATGATTGGAATAATAAATTATACCGCAATAAGTTCCATTCGAATAGGTCTCTAGGTGTACTGATATAATCTTCACATTTATACAATGAATCGTAAAATCAACTTGATACACTAACAAACTGACCTATTTTTGCGAGTAAAATATTCGATGCAAATAAATCAAAGTGGATTATTTCTAATGCAATTTTACCGATCCAGTTATTTATTCGACGTTCTGGCATGGACAATCAATTGGCGTTCCTATAAAATTTCCTCTTTTGTTTACCGCTGAACACAATTGCGTACAGACTTCAACAAAATTCTGTTATTATACAACAAAGACTACTTTATTTGGACTTTCAATCAAAGCGACGACATTCTGAATTAATTGCGAACTATTTCAGTAGACCAGGCTTTTTTATTGTTATTTGTTGTATGTATAAAACAATGTATTTATAAACTATTCTCACTATTTACTAGTTTTTCAGGGGACCAAACCCGAAACCGTACATTTTAGAGGGTGATAAATTGAGTTATTTTACATCAATACGTTTCATTCGCCCTCGCATCACATTTTTCTTCATGGGGGAACCCATACCTTTTTGCTGGGAAAATATTCTCAGTGGAGGGCTCTTTTTACATTTGTTGCTCATCAGGTTGATACGTTTGAGAATAAGACCGTCAAAAAGATAAAATCAACCCTCACTTTTTATATTGCATTATATACCAAAGGCCGTGCGTGAATGGACGTTCCGTCAACGAGATAGTTTTGTGAACTTTAAGTTTTGCTAAGGGGATGTTGAGCATCATCGCTTCTCTAAGTTTTCGTGCTTTGCAAGCAGCTTCTTAAGAAAATCATGAGAGCTCAATGATTTACAGTTTTCTATTTTATTATATGTCATTTTATAGTTCTTTGGATAGGCGAGCAGTAAAATAGGTAATAAACATAAATACTATTTTATTAGGAGGTTACCGTCCGTAACTGAACCTGGCACTGTTCAACACAAGCACTCCCATATTCATATGATATTTACATTGTTACATAATTTAATAAAGATTAAAAAACGAATTTTAAAACCAAATGGAAAATAGAAAAATTTAAAAAGACTCACCTGACCCTGACGTACGACCGTTCCAAAAAAAATTGTTATACAATAAGTGGCCTATTTAAAAACGTTTGCAGAGCTTAGACATTTTAATTTAAAAGCTATTTTGTGGATAAAATTCCTGATTTATATTTAGTATTACCAAAGGGAATTTATTTTTATCGACAGTTCTTGCATTACGGCGCCTGACTTCCATTTTCAATAAGAGAACAGATCCCCAATATAAGGAAAAGCACAGTATATAATGTTCGTGACGTCCCCGCCGTGGACAGCACCTTGTATTTTATTGGAGGCAACATGCCGGAAAAAAATTTACGAAAACACAAGTGTATCAGTTAAATAAGTTCTTCTTGCTGAATCAATACGAAAATATATTTTGCGTGAAAAACACGCCTCTTATCTGGACGTATTTGCTAAAACGTTATTTTATTGAGCTCGAGAAGAGGAAACTCCCTCTATTGTGTTTCTGTGACAGCTAGCGAGACGATAATTATCCTTAAAATCACATTTAGGGGCACAAAACCTCGGGGCATCTACGATTCTGGTCTTACCTGGCAATGTAAAGATTTGAGAAGCAAAACATGCCATTAACTTACGGTAGGGAGCATAGTGTTATTATTAAAGAAATAAATTCTAAGGGAACTGTAATGAGAACTTACAGTTCGTGGAGGACGAGGATACACCTTTAACTACAATATCAGTACATTACCTGCGTTCAGCTGCCACAGTTTCCGGAGGAAGCTTTTATGAATTGGACGTGAAATTTAATATTGAAATTTTTAGACACAATTGCATATTTAAATGTATGAAGATATTAAGATGGCGAACAAACAACATACATCTTGCATATTTATTGTCGTAAAGCAATTGCTGAAAACGGAATTAAAGACCATAAACTATGAAAGTATTAAGAGAAAAGAATCTTACAATAATTACAATTTAATAAAATATATAAAGTAGGCATACTGTCATATATAAAAATATGAACTTTTTTAATCTATGTTTTATTTACATCTGAAAAAAAAACATTTTATATTATATATATAATAAGCAACAATCTTAGTGAGGAGAGAGAGATAGACCTGAGAATGGCAAAGGGGAGCAGGTGTGCGGAGGTATGAACCGAATGACAATGATAAAGAGATCCCAGTATAGGTTGGATGTCTGGGAACGAGTGCTACGAAGAATATATGGAGGAAAGAAGATAGATGGAGATCTAACACGGAATTATATGAATTGTACAACGAATCCAGTATAGTGCAGATAATAAGGCCTCGTAGACTGCAATGGTTGGGACATATGGAGAGATTGCCGGACGGGAGAATGGTGAAGGAGTTGAGATGGAAGATTCCGGATGGTAGGAGAAAAACAGGGAGGCCGAGGATGAGATGGTGGGCTGCAGTGAGGCAGGACCTGAGGGAAAAGGGAGGACTAAACTGGAGAGAAGTGGCGAGGGATAGGAGGAGCTGGAAGACTTTCACTTGGCAATGGGCCTAAGTGGCCTGTGAACTCTCTATATATATATATTCCCTGATGATCACGACCATGATTGAAAGTTTGGGAATTCTTATGATTTTATTAGATTTTTGATTTTTTTAATTAATTTTAAGATAATTTAATGGAAGCCAATTATATCCTTTTTATTAATTCATATACAATAATTGAAGTTTCGTGAAAAATGAATAAGATTGGTACCGTCTTCTGCTCCCCGTTCTTCGTTGTGTAGCGGTTCCAATCGGCCAAGGGCCATACTAAACTCATTTTGCGTCCAAATTGAGAATTTAAGAGCTTCCAGAGTTTACATATAAATGTATTTTTTCAATGTATAATTTGGAACAAATAAATTTCCCTTTCTCTCTCTCTATTTTTATCGTAATGCATGGATAATGGGGAGTTGTCCATTAATGGGATATTTAAGTATAAAATAAAAAAATGTCTGGGCATTTCTTTTGACATACCCATAAACTAACCACTGGAAGTAAAGCTTTTAAAGTTTGTTTATGTATCGATGAAAGTTTTAAAGCAGCGCAAGATCAATTGTACGTGCGGTAGCAAAAATATATGTGTACACTGTTTTCATGTCTGTTCAACGTTCACGCGATTGAATAGCTAAAAGCGAAATGCAATTTTAAAGAGATATATTTAATTCTACAGCTATGGTTTTAAATCTAGTTAATCTAAACAGAGAAGTGATGGGCATGGCACAGGGGATAATTGTTTTGTTTTAATGAATACATTTCAATCGTTAAACAATAGACATTCATTGTACATCACCGGATGATGTATTTGCAAAATTGTTCATCTATAAACAATCCGACAATTTTTCTATTTTCTGGAATTAGGCACGTTTGCAAAGGAGATTATCTTGTGCCACACATGCTCCCAAAAATGTTCCTCTTTTAACAATCAAATTATTACTACATTCCATACGTAGTAAACGCAACGCTGCGTCGTCAACGGCATTTAAATGATAATTATAAAGTCAGCGATGAATAGATACAAAACAAACGTTCGATGGGCGCTTGGGCATTCAATTATTATTGCCAGCGGTAAATTCGGCGCTCGACAAACATGCCAATTAATCTCGAATAGGTAAATCCCCAAAAATAAAATTATTTAGAACATAAATACAATATCTCCGTAAACTAACTCACAATTGAATAATTATGAGCTTTCACAAATGCGGTATTTAATGCAATTAGGTGAGATACTCGAAACAGGATACATTTATTTAAGCGAATGCTTGTCACCGACAAAAAAACAGAAAAGCGCAGAGCAAATACAGAGCTGAAAGTGCTCTAAAAACCTTCGCCTAGGAACGAAAATCTAACTAGTGCTAAATTATACCCAACTTCAACATTAAAATAATTAATTAGCAAAAGGAAAAACTATCCGCTTTTTATGGAATTAATTACAAGAAAATGCATCTACACAACGTTGTTAATCTTTTAAAATTAAATTCTCTGCCATGCAAATGGAAATTTGTTTGTGTTAAAAATATTCCGCGTTTATAGCGGAGCACCGCGAAATATAACAAAGGTATGCACAACTATTGTTAATTATATATGGCTGCAGACAATATGTGAAACAATTAAAAAATTTTGCAGGCTATACCTCACTGGTGTTTCATTGTAAATGCATATATCATGACAAAAACAATTCTTGGAGATCTTCAGTAATTTCAGAGAATTTTCAATATGTTTCCAGCATTATTTGCCATGGAGCGTCATTAACCATATGCGTGATTTACCATAAGCGTTATTTAACATAAGCATTATTTTACATAAGTGTAATTTATGGCTCTTTCAAATGGCATATAGCTTCTGTTCATTAATATTTTTGTGGAGATTTCTGTGTATAATTAAATACGTCAAAGAACACGCACATATATAAATTTCATTTAAATCCCGTGGCCGGAAATATTCACTTTACGAAAAAACTGCCTTGCATATAAACTGTTGTTATTTATGAACCTTTCAATTATAATGCTAATTGTATATATATTGATAATATTTTCATAAATTTAATACTGGCTGGTTGTAGAAATTTAGTTGAAATCAATTTAGGTGATTTAACATTGTTTTATTTATGTATGCTCGGAATTATGTAAATTCGGACAAACAGATTTATTACTGCTACCAGGGTAGCTCTGGAAGTTCAAAAAGGCCCTCCAATTTTTTTCCTTAAGTGTAAACTGGAGTGCGAATAAAAAGGAGCTCGAAAGGCTGCAAGATGTAAAGAACAGACAGTATAAGTTCTCATGAACCAGAATCAATATATTTAATCTGTTCGATGGGAGACTGAGATTAATGGAAGCCTAAACAAAGGGATTTGATGTAGGCAGATTTAGAAAGTGAATTAGGTAGGCTATCATTGATGTTAGAGATTAAGAAAATCCCATAATTAAAAGATTACTTTCCATAAGCGCATTAATTAATACAAGCCAAACGAAGGTGAGATTTCGCTTAGCACTTCAAGTTCACGAAACCGAAATTTCAGTTCGCTATTTTGAAATTTGTTATGCGTATGAGCGTGCATACTAATGTTTGAGTGGACTGTGGGGGTGTATTCCATTGTTTGTTAACGCACAGATTTTAAAGTTCATGTTTGTGCCTACAATACGCTTATTATATTCTCGTTCTCGCCAATAACATTCCTGTAATAAACGAGATCATCAATCAATATGAAATCGTGTAGGGAAATTAATTGCTTTGCTTGGTCCGGGCTTATTGTTAAAACTCCCAAACAAAATTTCTTAATATTTTATAGGTTAGACTTCGCCTCAACATCCCATTGATTTTGTGTCGGGATATATTTAAAATATAACTTTGGAAATACGTTAAGCTCCAATTTAAATTGTTTTAAACTTTCAGGATTATCGAATTTTAATCGTTTCTTCCTGGATACCAATTTTATTATGTGAAATTTTAATCCGATTTTGTTCCTAAACAAAGACAACCCTCCGAGCCTTGTTTTACTTGTTTTACCACCACAAAAATTGCTAAACATGTAGGTACTTAATAAATCACCTTAGTGCATTTACACACACGTCTTTACCTCGTGATTAAGTGGCGTTTGGAGTCCTTCGCTGGGGAGCGAATGTGCACGTTAAAGTTATGGGCACCTACCTGTACGTACACTTTATAAGCCGTTCAATTTGTTTGAAATGCATTTTCTACTTTCCCGTAAAAAATGTCCGTTCCAAAACAATTTATTGCCAAATCCAAAAATTTATTTAAGCAATTTGCGCTAACAGGTTTATATACATTTGAAAAACCACTTAAAACACAAAAAAGTCAAGAGGTGCATTTCAAAAAAATGTTTTATCGTCTTTGAGGATTCACAGGTTTTAAAGCTTAAATCACACGACGGTTTTTATATACGAGAAGCTAATACTATCCTCGTTAGCACATCTTCAACTTTTACGTACGCAAGAGGTTTTTATGCATATTAAAAAATAAAATTACAAACATATCTCATTCAACTGTCTTTTCAGCAAAATTTAAAAATATTTCTTTGGCCGATTTTTATATCTCTTCAAAACATATCGTCTTAGTTTTCTTGGACCAAAATTAAAAGTAGATTAATAATAATTTGAATTGAAATGATATATACTGTTACGTTCGTGGGGTCAATAAAAGAGTTTACTTAACTAAATTGTATTTAAAACTATTTACACTAATTATTTACAATTAATAAACTAAATGAAATTATTTACTATTTATAATAAACACGACGGGGTGAATATTTATAAGGCGCACTTCGGCTAACTCTATGCGTCCGTCCGGCTAACTGCCGTCTCGGTCCGATGTGATGCTTTATATAGTTGGTACAAATTCTCGCAAATTCGCAATCTAGAATTTCTAGATTTTCGATTCGTTTCCATTGCGTTCTTCGGTCGGAAATCGT
>JAUIMW010000859.1:0-14709 GCA_033557785.1 Enochrus cinctus
AATGTAATTCATATTAATCGATTATAATCCATAAAGTATCAAATTTGATTCAAATTAACCAAATGTAACTCAGAAAGGGTTCAATGTTTTCAGGAAATATCAAATGTAATTCATATTAATCGATTACAATCCAGAAAGTATCAATTTTGATTCAAATTACCCAAATGTAACTCAGAAAGAGTTAAATGTTTTCAGGAAATATCAAATGTAATTATTTATTAATCGATTATAATCCATAAAGTATCAAATTTGATTCAAATTAACCAAATGTAACTCAGAAAACGTTAAATGTTTTCAGAGATTATCAAATATAATTCCTATTAATCGATTATAATCCATGAAGTACCAAATGTGATTCAAAGTATCAAATTTAATTCAAGTCAACCAAATGTCATTCAGAAAGAGTTAAATGTTTTCAGAAAATATCAAATATAATTCTTATTAATCAATTATAATCCACATAGTATCAAATGTAATTCAAATTAACCATTATAATTTGCAAAGTTTCAAATGTAATTCTAATTAATAAAATGTAATTCAGTTTATTGATATGTAATTCAGAAAATGTCAAATGTAATTCATATTAGTCAATTTTAATTCATAAAAAGACAAATGAAATTCAGAAAACATCAAAAATAATTCAGGCTAAACAAATATTTTTCAGAAAGCATGAAATGTAATTTCTGAAAAGATGTTGGTTATAAATTCAATTTATTCACTTCATTTTTAATATTTTCTTGGAGCTATATTTTTTTTAGAAAAAAGAGCACTAAACTTAAGTTTAATATAACATAACGTAAGTAACCGAGTACCTGGAGGACATTCCATGTCCCCCAGACCCCTGGTGGTCCCTCCTTTATTGCTAAGAAATCTGTAAACATTCCTCTATCGAAAGAGAATAAAAACGATTAAAGAATGAACCACCAGGGGGTCTGGGGGACATGGAATGTCCTCCAGGTATACTGTCTTTTACACATTCTCATTTATTTTGTTTAAATTTAATCAGTCAATAAGAAAAACGTAAGTAGTGGAGTACCTGAAAGACATTATTAAAATACTATTATAATATCTTTTAATTATTTTTTATAAAAATAAGCTTCTAATAATATTATAAACAAAATCTTCTTTTGGCATTCATAAGTATAGTTAGGTCAATTCGTGGACTGACCGTATAATGAAGAATTCTAAACACTCAAAGGGGAGTACCTGGACATGTTCTACAGACCCTCTGGTGGTCTCTCTTTTATTAGACACATGAAATATCTTATTCTATATTTTTTTAATTAATAATAGCTCAATCAATGATTGTAGAAGAGTCCCAAAATCAAAACGAAAATAAGCAGGAAAAATATTCAAAATACAAAAAAAAATCATTTACATCGTGTAAAGATTCACGAATTTTAAGTTTATTTAAAAATAAGGACGATTAAGAGTAATTGTCATCTTATGGAATAAGCTTTGAGCTTATCTTAAATCTAAGATATGATTTTTTTGACAGAGGATCACCACGAGATTACCTGGGGGACATTCCACCCTACACATTTCCTAAGTTTTAAGTTTAACTAATCAATAAAAAGAACGTAAGTAGTGGAGCACCCGGAGGACATTCCATGTCCCCAAACCTCCCCTGGACATACTTCTTTTGTTGATGATGAAAATCAGCAACAAAAAACTCTACATAATTAAATTTTATTACACAACAGTACATGTGCTTTTTCTCGTAAAATAAAAGATTTCTCTTTTCTCTGAAAATATTGTTATTTTACGATTATTGTATTGTAAAAAATAAAATTATATAAAATATTTATGCTTGTACTGATATTGACTTTATTTAAGTTTAACCAATCAATAAGATTAACGTAAGTAACCGAGTACCTGGAGGACATTCCATGTCCCCTAGACCCCTGGTGATCCCTCCTTTATTGCTAAGAAATCTGTAAACATTCCTCTATCGAAAGAGGATGAAAACAATGCAAGAATGGACCACCAGGGGGTCTGGGGGACATGGAATGTCCTCCAGGTATACTGTCTTCTACACACTCTTGTTTATGTTTAAGTTTAACCAATCAATAAGAAAATCGTAAGTAGTGGAGTACCTGGAGGACATTCCATGTCCCACAGGTCTCCTGTTTACAGATTTTTAGCAATAAAAGAGGGACCACCAAATTATGTTCACCCTTAACCAATGATAGTAGAAGAGTATCAAAATTAAGATAAAAAACAAAATACACTTTACAGTTATACTTCGCAGTATACTATACCAGAAAAAAAGAAGAAAAAAATCGAGTTTAATAACGCCCTAAACACGAATTACGTAAAGCAGAAAAAATATACAAAATACATAAAAAAATATTTACATCCTGTAAAGATTCACGAATTTAAGTTTATTTAAAAATATTTTAGAGATAAGGACGATTTAGAGTAATTATCATTTTATGGAATAAACATTATATTATTTTCTTGAAGTTATATTTTCAATCTTCTTTTCTAAATAAAAATAATATAATTTAAAATCTTCAAGTATTCTTCATTTATCTAAGTTTAAGCATTCAATGAGAACATTTTATTTTTCTAAGTTTTATCAAACAATAAAAATAACGTGAGTAGTGACTGGAGGTGGTCCATATTTATTCTCCTCCGAAAAAAGGACGTTTATTTTGCCAATGAGAAGGTATTGTACTACTTTCGTTCTTTCTGTAGATTTGTTAGATAAAATGCAAAAAAATGAATTACAAAATTTCGTAAAAAAATTCTTCTTTTGTTGATAAACAAAATGTCAAACGCACAATTTGTTTCTAATGTTATTTAAAGCTTACATATGAAATTTTATATAATTAGTAACTGGAGGATATTTCCCAATCGCATGTCGAACGTTTTATAGAACATTCGTTGTAGATATGGAATGTCCTCCATGTATTCGAGCATTTACATTCTTCTTTTATTGATTGGCTAGGATGTTTACAGATTTTTAACAATAAAAGAGGGACCACCAATTAATGTCCATGCTTAATCAATGACTGCAGAAGAGTGCCAAATTTAAGATGAAAACAATATACACTTTACAATTATACTTCGCAGTATACCATGCCAGAAAAAGAGGAGAAAAAAACACGAATTGTAGCTTATACTGATATTGACTTTCAAATAAGGGGCACTGCTCTCAACAAAAATTAATGTTTCTTTATTTTAAAGAACAATGCAAATTTTTTTTATATAGAATTACTGAACTACCAGGGGGTTTGGAGGACACAGAATGTCTTCCAAGTGTACTGTCATCTACGCACTCCTATTTATTTATGATATATAAAAATCTTGTTACGATCTTTATCTAAGTTTAACCAATCATAAGATTAACGTAAGTAACCGAGTGCCTGGAGGACATTCCATGTCCCCCAGACCCCCTGATGGTCCCTCCTTTATTTCTGAAAATCTGTAAACATCCCTCTATCGAAAGAGAATTAAAACAATGCAAGAATGGACCACCAGGTCTGGGGGACATGGAATGTCCTCCAGGTACACTGTTATCTACACACTCCTATTCCATAATTTAAAAGCTCGATGATACTTTTCATTTATCGAATATTCTCTAATGTCATCTAAACAGTTGTCTAAATTAAACCGACAATAAGAAGAATGTAAGAAGCGGAATATCCGGAATGAACCACCATGGGGTCTGGAGGATATGGAATGACCTCCAGATATTCCACTTCTTACATTCTTCTTATTGTTTGTTTAATTTAGACAAATAAAAAGTGTTATCAAGATTTTTAATAAGAGTGTGTGATTTAACTTAGATAAATGAAATGTATTATCAAGATAATAAATTATACAATAGGAGTGTACCTGGAGGCCACTCCTTGTTATCCAGACTCGCTGGTGATCCATTGTTGCGTCGTTTTTATTTCAATTATAAATAGGAGTGCGTGTCTGAGAAACATTCCACAACTTCCAAACAAATATTTACTGAGAAAGGTACATGGAATGTCCTCCAGCTATTCTGCTCTTCTTTTGACTATATTTAATCAAATTTGTTTGGCAAGTTCTGCACTTTGTTTCATAAAACAAATATTCTTGCATTGTTGATACAACTCTCCATTAGAAGAGAAGAAAAACACCGTAAAAATGAGCCACTCGGTACATAAGCGTTCCCAATTTTTGTGGGGAATGCCTTTTTTTAAATTACATTTAATTGTTTTCTTCAGATTTTCTGCTGCTTACGTTTTATATATTATTTGATCGGGTATTCCAAGATATAAAAAAATGCTACAAATCAAACCAGGTCTAGGAGCTTGCAATATCCTTCAGTTACTATTTGCTATATTTATTTAAATTTAGAAAAATAAAGAGCGTTATCAAAACTGTTAATTGTACAATAAGAATACCACTAGGAGGTCTGGAGGACATGGAATACACTTTTGGAATCCCTCTATCTGAATATAATAAAAACAACGCAATAATGGACCACCATGGGATCCGGGGGACATAGAATGGCCTCCAGGTGTTCCGTTTCTTAAATTCTTCTTTTTTTGTTTAATTTAGACAAATGAAAAGTGTTATCAACTTTTTTAGTAAGATGACATCAGAGAATACTACTTATATTCTTCTTTTAATTGGTTAAACTTAAATAAATGAAAAGTATTAGCAAGATTATAGAATAAAAGTGCGTGGATTGCAATGTACCTGGAGGACATTTCATGTTGAAAGGGAACAAAACCACGCAAAAATGGACCACCAGGGGGTCTATATACTGTCATCTACGCACTCTTATTTATTTACAATTAAAAATCTTGATGACGCTTTTTATTTGTTTAACCAATCAATGAGAAGAATGTAGGTACTCCTAGACCCCCTCTTTTATAACTTAAAATCTGTAAACATCTTTCTATTAGGAGAGAACAAAAACAGCACAAGAATCGACCACCAGGGGGTAAATCCATTTCGTTTCTCTAAGTCAGTCAATAAAAATAACGTGAATAGTGATTGGTGGTGGTCCATATTTCTTCTCCTCCGAAAATGGGACGTTTATTTTGCCAATAAGAATTTAATTTGTTGGATAAAATGAAAAAAAAAAATAATTACACAAAAGATTTTTTACTTCAACTTTGAGATACAGTTTTAAATTTCATATTTAAGCTTCTAATGATATTATAATCCAATTTTTCTTTTGGCATTTTGATATTTTTCTCATATAAATGGCACTTTACTCGTAACAGAAATTAATGTTTTCTTTTCAGACAAAGCAAAACTTTTTATAAAGAATGACTTTTTCTCGAAAATTGAAAAATAAAAACGTTCATAAGTTCAGGTCAATCCGTGGACGCACTGTATAATAGAGAATTCTAAACACTCCTATTTTGTAATTAAAAATCTTGACAACACTCTTCATGTGTCCAAGTTAAACAATCCAATAAGAAGAAAAAAAAGGGGAGTACTTGGAGGACATTCCATGTCCCTATTTTATTGTTAATCTGTAAACATCCTCCTTAAAAAAATGGATAACCAGGGAGTCTGGGGAACATGGAATATCTTCCAGGAACTCCGCAACTAACATTCTTCTTATTGACTGGATAAACTTAGGGGAATGAAGAGTTCTATGAAGATTTTAAATTATATAATTTTTATTAAGAAATGAAGGACATCGAAGGTCCTCCAGATAGTCCGCTATTTACTTTCTTCTTATTATAGAATAGTAATATGTACGTAAATAAATCTTGAATTGTCTAAGTTTATATAAATAACATAATTAGTAACTGAAGGATATTCCAATAGAGGAATGTTTATCTTACAATTTCCTCGTAAGTCGAACGTTTTATAGAACAACATTCATTGTAGATATGTTTACAGATTTATGTTCAATGTCGTCTCTTATTATTTAACTAAAAATTTTTATTACACAACAGTACCATATGTGCTATTATAATAAAAGAAAATGTCGAAATTATAATAAGGGTGCCTTAAAATAAGAAAACTGTTAAAGAAAAAATATGTTTCCATCCCCTGCCGCTAATTTTTTTAATGAAAATAACAAACAAAATAAAGCTACAATACAAATAAAAAGTATTAACTTGGAGATAAAATATTTCAAATATTTTCCTTTGGAATTTTCGTTTTTAATTAAGGATCACTCTTAATTAATGTTTCTTTACTTTAAAGAATACTGCAAAAAATTTTATAAAGAATTACTGATCTACCAGGGGTTCTGGGGGACATGGAATGTCTTCCAGGTACACTGCCATCTACGTACTCCCATTCTAAAATTTCAAATCTTAATAATACTTTTCATTTATCTAAGCAAAATACTTCAATTAAAAACAATTAATAAGAAGAATATAAAAAGTGGAATGCCTTTTGAAACGGGAAAAAGTTTGGAATCACTTATTCCAATAGAGTCACGAAACACGATTTTTTTGTCTTCTTGTGGCTTTATAAATAAATAAGAGTGTTTAAATGACAATGTACCTGGAGGACATTCCATGTCCATGCTTCTTTTAATTGCTAAAAATCAGCTAAAAATGGAGCACTTTATTTACCTTTTATTGTAAGAAAAGAATAAAAGACATGAGAATGGACCACCAGAAGACCTGGGAGACATGAGATCATTTATTCTATTTTTTTTTATTTGTCAGCTTTCTATAATAATAAAAAACATTTGTAGTTCTGCTTACTTGATCGTAGCCGAGTACCTGGAAGACATTCCATGTCCCCCAGACTCCCTGGTGGTCCCTCCTTTATTGCTAAAAATCTGTAAACATCCCTCTACCGAAAGAGGAAGAAAAAAATGCAAGAATGAACCACCAGTGAGTCTAGGGGAGTCCAGGTACACTGTTATCTACATACTCCTATTCCATAATTTAAAATATCGATGATACTTTTCATTTATCTAAGTTTAACCAGTTGAAAGAAGAACGTAAGCAGTCGAATATTCTCTTATGTCATTTAAACAGTTGTCTAAATAAAACAAATAATAAGAAGAATGTAAGAAGCGGAATATCTGGAGGATATTCCATGTCCCTCTTTTATTGCTTAAAATCTGTAAATATTCCTCTATGGGAAGATAATAAAAACAAAAAGAATGAACCACCATAGGGTCTGGAGGGCATGGAATGGCCTCCAGGTATTCCACTTCTTATATTCTTCTTTTTGTTTGTTTAATTTAGACAAATAAAAAGTGTTATCAAGATTTTTAATAAGAGAGATCAGATGACATCAGAGAATACTAAGCTACTTACGTTTTTCTTATTAATTGATTAAACTTAGATAAGTGAAATGTATTATCAAGATAATAAATTATAGAATAGGAGTGTAACTGGAGGTCACTGCTAATTACCCAGACCCGCTGGTGATCCATTGTTGCGTTGTTTTTATTCTCTTCTAATAGAGGGATATTTACGAATTTTTAAAAATAAAAGATTATCCACCAGTGGGTCAGAGGGACACGGTATGTGTTTTAGGTACTCGGCTACTTACGTCCTTCTTATTGATTGGTTAAATTTAAACAAACAATGAGCATTATCAAGATTTTAAGTTATAAATATTTACTGAGAAAGGTACATGGAATGTCCTCCAGCTATTCTGCTCTTCTTTTGACTATATTTAAACAAATTTGTTTAGCAAGTTCTTCGCTTTGTTTACTAAAACGAATATTCTTGTTTTGTTGATAACAATTAGTAGCAACTCTCCATTAGGAGAGAACACCGTAAAAAAGAACCGGTGCATTATTTCTTCCCAATTTTTTTAAACTTTTTTTAAGAAAACAAGCATTATTATTAATATTCTGGAATAACTGAAATTTAAGTGCTTATAAATTTTTAAACGTTTTATTTATTATTAAACGGATATTCCAACAAATCTCAATTTGTTCAAACTTAATTAGTCAAAAAGATGATTATAAGTAGAAAATATATATAATTAGTTAATGATAATTAATAAAATTTATTTCAATTTAATCAAATGTAATTCAGAAAATGTTTAATATATATATTTAATGAATTGCAGACAAACTGTAATTAAGCTTACTGAAATGTAATTCATATTAGTCAATTTTAATTCAGAAAAAGACAAATGAAATTCAGAAAACGTCAAAAATAATTCAGACTAAATAAAAGTAATTCAGAAAGCTCAAATATTTTTCAGAAAGCATAAAAATTAACTTCTGAAAAGGTGTATTGTTATTATTTTCTTGACGTTATGTTTTTTTAGAAAGACGTACGTAAGTAAATTTATAAACCGTTCGACAGGTAGAAAAAACGTAAATATTTATTTAAATTTAGACAAATGAAGAACTTATCGAAACTTTTAATTGTACAATAAGAATGGACCACTAGGAGGTCTGGAGGACATGGAATTTGCTCTCTTATTTATTCATAATTAAAAATCTTGATAATGCGCTATATTTGTTTAAGTTTAACCCATCAATAATAAGAATGTAAGTAGCCGAGTACCTGGAGGACATTCCATGTCCCCCAGACCGCCTGGTGGTCCCTCTTTAATTGCTAAAAATCTGGTCTGGGAGACATGGAATGGCCTCCAGGTATTCCGCTTCTTGAATTCTTCTTAGTTTAATTTAGACTAATGAAAATTTTTAATAAGAGTTTTTAGATGGCATTAAAGAAAGCTACTTAAATTCTTCTTTTAATTGGTTAAACTTAGATAAATAATAGAATAGGAATGCGTAGATTGCAATGGAACCTGGAGGACATGGTATGTTCTCCAAACATCAGCAAGCAACTTTTTAGTGAAAGACAATAAAATCAACGCGAAAATGGATCACCTAGTAGTACACCAGTCCAAGGTCCAATAAGAAAAATGTAAGAAATGGAGTACTTGGAGGGCATACCATCTACAATAATCAACGACTAAACCACGCAACTAATTAACAACCATCTCAAGAGGGAACCTCATAGTCGCCATAAATGCTCGGACACTACCGGTTCTTGTCTATTCGTTTGGAATCGTCAAATGATCAGTTACAGATTTGGTTAACTCGACGGATCGAAAGCTTCATCCTAACGCTTCAGTTCGGTGTACGCATCGCGAAAAGAAGGAAGAAGAGGACTCTAGCATGAAGAGATTGTGCCTTGCTCCTAGAAGAGGATCAAAGAGTCGGGATGAACCTCCCTCTTCGCGTCAGAGCCGAACCACTTTAATTAGAGTGGTCGGTAAATTTTCTGGTATAAATGTTGAAACTACGGCTAAGCATTTATCACGAGAAGTAAGTTAAACAATTAAAACGAAGAATTAAGGAAGTAGAATACTTGGAGTACATTCCATGTCCCCAGACCCTCTTTTATTGCTAAAAATCTTTTAACATGTTTCTGATGAGAGAATAAAAACAACGCAAGAATGAACCACCAGGAGGTACACTGCCATCTGCAATTTAAAGAGAAACCATCAGGAGGTCTGGGGGACATAGAATGTCCTCCAGGTATTCGGCTTCTAACATTCTTCTTCTTGATTGTTTAACTAAGAAAAATTAAAAATTATTTTTAATAGAGTGTAGAAATTCGACTGTAAATTGTTACTTATAGGAAGCTGACACATAAAAAATAAAGAATAAATATTTCATGTCTCTCAGACCTGCTGGTGGACTATTACTCGCGTTTTTTTATTCTTTTTTTATAATAGGTAACAGGTAATCCTCTTCTTACACTCTTCAAGATTATCAAGATTTTTAATCCCAAAATAGAATTCTCAATTATATTTTGAAAAGGCCCATTTTCATGTTGCTTTTATTGTCTTTCAATAAAAAGCTGCTTACCGATATTTATCAACAAAAGAATATTTTTTTATTTTGTTTTATGAAACAGCAATAACATATTAACGTGTGGCTTAAAACAAACAAATTTATTTGGATTAAAAAAAAATAGCAAAGTAGTTGGAGGGCATTCCATGTCCTGAGATTTCTTGTGCCGATAAAAAATTCCCTCTAGGTACACTCCTGTTCTATAACTTTTTTTTCTTCATTTTATTTAAATTTAACAAATCTATAGGAAGAACAAAAGTAGTAAAATATCTTCCCATTCTTACTGACAAAATATTATTTTTATTAATTGATAAAGATTAGACAAATGAAGTGCGTTTACCCCTCGTGGTCCATTCTTATGCTGTTTTATTCTACTCCGATAGGGGGATGTTTACAGATTGTTAGCAATAAAATGGACCGCCAGGGGATCTGGGAGACATGGAATGTCCTCCAGGTTCGCTGTTATCTGTTCAAGTTTAACCAATCAATAAGATCGAGTACGTGGAGCACATTCCATGTCCTTGTAAATGCACTTCATTTTTGTAAGTTTTATCAATCAAAAATAACGTGAGTAGTGAGTGAAGGTGGGAAGGTATTTCACTACTTTCGTTCTCCTATAGATTTGTTAGATTTAGATAAAATAAAAAAAGTTATAGAACAGAAAGGCACTTTTTATCGACACAAGAAATCTGAGGGATATGGAATGCCCTTCAACTACTCTGCTCTTTTTTTATTAAACCCAAATAAATTTGTTCATTTTAAGCCACACATTGTTGATATGTATATAGATAAAAAACGATCTAGAAATATATGTGCGTTGTTTCGTAAAACAGAAGATTCTTCTTTTGTTGATAAACATCAGTAAGCAACTTTTTATTGAAAGTGGACCACTTAGTAGTACATCAGTGTTACTCAACCTTTTCAAAATATAAAATATAAATAAAAACAACGCAAAAATAAAACCCACCAGAGGGTCTTATTGATTAGCTAAACTTGCTAATAGTAAGTATGTACGTAGATGACGTGGTCCATTCTTATTTTACAATTAAAAGTTTTGATAACGTTCTTCTTTTATTTAAGTTTATCTAACAATTTCCTCATCAGTAAAGCGTTTTACAGAACAACATTCGTTGTAGATATGTTGTTATTTCGTAAAACAAAAGACAAGCGAACATTGTTCTGCAAAAACAAAAGATAGTCAAGTAAGGTATGTGCGTTGTTTCACAAAACAAAAAACATTCTAGTGAAGTAGAGCATGGAAAAAGTGCCTATAAATTGTCCCTGACGTTTTTTTTTCATATTTTTTAACGCTTTATTTCACGCAGCAGTAATTCCACGCATAATTTCGCCCTTTTTCCACGCAGTGTCGGTTTACCAAGAAACTTCTTCGACATTAAACGATTCGTAGCGAACCGCATTTGACCATAAAATACAACGAGGAAGAGTTCCAAAGCTAACAGTTGTACTGTTTTAAGCCCGATGGCAAAAAGCACAGATCGATTTTTATAGCTAAATGGTCACCTGCCTTCGCCTCTCCCACGTACACGAGGCGAACCAAAACCGTTCACCCGAGTTCGCATCGGGCGCGACAAATTCGCGGAGGCTGGTGCTTCGTTGATACCGTGTAACATAAAAACGAAGAAATCCTTTACGGGCAGCCAAGCGTGTACTTTAAATGGAGTAAGGTTATATACCGGTCGCGGCGTTGTCAAATATGTGCGCCAGCACGACGTTGCAAGACTCGCGAGTGAGGTGAATACAGAACACTTTTCAAGAAATGTCAATTAAACGTCAAATTGACAGTTTTACTCTGACACTTCTAATTTGACAGTTACATAACCTCAACTGTCAAAAAATGACGCGCGTCTTCTTTTGTTATTTACGTGTGATAAGTCAAACCTTGAAAAAGATAATTATGCGCCTACTTAAAATTTTTCAGAAGTCCAAAACAAAACGTCATGGCGGTGGTATTCGCATTAGAAAGAAACTATAATTTATGATAAACGCAGCCATTTCTGGTGGCATACGTAAGGGAAAAAAGTCGCAGACGGGATTCTTTAGCTGCGCCGCGAGCCGCAAGAAAAATAACAATGACGTCGTTTGATAAATTTTAATTTATTTGCTTTTTGAGGCGACCTTTCGCCAGAACTGTTATTCAGAGTAGGATAAAAAAAACCGCAAACACCTTTAGAATTCTCGCGCATGTCATTATTATAACTGTAATGATAGATATGCCATGGTCTAGAGTGCTGTGCACTTTGTCTTGCAGTTTTCCCGCGCAAAAAAGTCGTGCACAGGTGGCCTTGGTACTTTTACGCCGCACCGCCGGGTTTCAATTATTTCAAATGCCAAGATAGCTTTGATTTTTACAAAAATCTTTATTACAGTAACTGGAATTGCGTGATTTTCGAACTGGGCGAGTCCTTTTCCTTATTCAGAGAAGACAAGGGCAAAGATCCACTTTATTTATTGCTTTCATGCTGCTCGATTTACTCTTACTTAACAAACAATTGAGTGACGCAAGGTGGCTGTGACTAAAATGACAGCTGTCACTTTTTAGAGGTTATGTTCTATACGACATATTAAAAATAGCTTTCCCGTCGAAACACCTGTACGCCAAGGCGCACAAAGGCAAAAACGCCTTTTTCTTGGGAGGGTGCAAAAACGCCTTGGCGTCCTTGTAAAAGAGGGTTGAGCGGTTGAATAGCTAGGCTCCGCTCGCCTCTCGTCGTTACTACATAGCAGAAATCCATTGAAAAGTTTTCGTTCGGCGAGTTCCCAAGCAAAAGCTTCGCCCGTCCGTGCCGCGATATCAAAAACACTCACATTTCGTGTGGTGACGTCAGTGCCATGAAAGCACATTGCGCTTATATAACTCGCCGGGTTGCCGGCTCGCCCCGCGCGCTGTTGCCACCTCGACTCGCTATGGTTTACGCCAAGAAAAACAATCGCTACGCGGCGGAGTTGATACAAACGCTTGCTTTATTATTTTGATGATATAAACAATTGATGTGCGAACGCTTTTATGTTTACAACCACTACACGTATAATATGTAGTATTTCGGTCGATATTTTGGTGATATTCGATTTTTGTTTCGTTGAAAAACGCCAGCGTCAATTGATTTAAAAATGTATAACAAAGTTTAATTTTAATTTAAATTTTCACAAATTTATTTTGTATATGTTTTAATTTTATAATTTTTATACTTTTTTTCAATTTAAATAAATAAATGGTTAACTTTATTTTTAATTTATTATTGAATTACAGAAAAAATATTATTGTAACGCCAAACTTGTATAGTCATTAATTATTTTTGGTTTTTCAATAATATAAAGTATTTTTCGTTATTTATTTTGATTGTAATTATTTTAAGAATTAAATTGTACAAAATAATTTTTACTTATTTTTCTAGAGTGCAAAATTATTGGAAAAATAAATACAAAAACACTAAATTATCATTACGAAATACATTCATCTGCAATACAAATTGTCTAGTAAAAATATAAAAAAAAACAAATTAATCTATTGATCTATAAAATTTAAATAATAAAAATAAATAATGAAAAACATTTTTTTTCTAATATAGACACCAAAAATGGAAACTATGTACATTTTTTTCTATTAAGGTAAATCAGTAATGAAAAAGAAAAAAAATATTATAGATTCAAGCAATTAAAGTTTTTCAAACAAAATTTGATTTTTTACTATTTTATTATTTACATGTATTTAAGTAATTTTTTAAATGAATTTGTTGATTTTATTTACTACTTTATTGCCAATTTTCTATACTTTCATTTCATAATTTTAATAATAAATATATTATTTATTAATTATTTTAAATTAAATAAAATTGTAACTTTTTCGTTCAAAAGCACACTTACTTGAATAACCTTTTCTATATTTAGTAGTAATTTAATGTAATTGGAGTAGAATTAAGTACAACGTAAAATGGGCACCACTGCTTAAAATGATATTTTTTCTACAGCCCAAAACTATTAGAAAAATAACAATAAAAAATATTAAATTGTTATTAAAAATATAAAATAAAATTTTTTATTAAGATTAATTACAGAACAATAAAAAAAATTAACCAAATTTTTATTATTGATTACTTATTTAAAATGAATAATAAAAATACTATTAATTTAGCAAATCTTGGAGAAAATTTTATATTTTGTCTTTATGTTAAATTAGTAATAAAAAATGTTTTTAAATAATTTTTAATTTATTTTAAAGTCACTTCTAATTTTCTATTTTCATATATTAGTAATTTAACGTATAAAGTAAAAAAGCTATACTAAAAAAAATAAATAAAAAGTATTTAACAAATTTTTATTACTAGATTTTTTAATGTTCTATTTAATTTTTTTGTTTAAAATGATACGAAATAAATATTATTTTCTCTATAACACAAAATTATTATAAAAGTAAATACAAAAGAATACAAAGCATAATAACGACAGGAATTTTCAAGCTAAACACGAATTAATTTAACTAAGAGTATTTACAATAAATATCTTTTGTTTCGATTAAAGTATTATTATAACACTATATAAATTATCTCATTATAAAATATATTTTTCTGCAATTTTTTAGTGAAAATAGAAAATTTATAAAAAAATCAGATTTCAGAGAATTAAACATAATAAAAATTAACAATTATGAAAGTAGAACAAATGAATTTGTTTACTGTAATTATTTTAATTAAAAAATATGTTCGTTTAATTTTTTTAATTGACTATTTTTTAGTAAATAGTAAAAATTATTATTTTTTTTAACTGTGATTCTTTTATATTTAGTCGATTTTCATGTTTTTTTTATTGAGAAAACTACAAAATTATCCAAATTAGCTAAAAATATGACTTTAATTTAACAAATTTTGGAGAAAATTATACCGCCTGATTCTATTCGATACCGACAAATTCCGCCAGCGCATAGAATTCATAATTTTGGACAAAAAATAATA
>JAUIMW010000860.1:0-14688 GCA_033557785.1 Enochrus cinctus
ATATGAAATTGAGAAATATGATACCTTTGATCGTACAACAGTTGAACAAGATATACTTGTCATGTGACAGTGAATTTAAACAAATATTTCAACAAGAAAATATTGTTACGTTTTAGCTTCGTGTAAAAAATTTTCCTAGTTTAACAAACAAAGCCTTAGAAATTTTTTTCCGCTGTAGCTGTTTTAAAAACGAGTGGCGATATCCTCAATGACTCCACGGTTCAAGAAACTTTGTTCTGAAAAACAAGCCCATCCATCACATTTCTAGTCTTATTACAATTTTATATTTATTTTTTATATTATTACATTATTTTTTTCTATTATTATGCCGCAATAAACATAATTTTAAATTAAGAAAAAGATTTGTTCTAATAAATAACAAATATAATAACAATATTTGTTTGTAGAACTTACTTTTGTATTCTATTAAATAAATTATTTACGATTTCTGATGTTAAGCCATTAAAAATGAAGGGGAACACGACAACCTTTTATGAAAAAAAGGCGGCGCTGATAGAAAAAGTTTGGAAACCACTGACGTAAACAGTTTGTATTGTGACACAGATGTTTCCTTATATAGTAAAGAGGGTCGTAAATTTTAAAAAGATTGGATACTATTAGTTATTTTCAGAGATTCTCAATAGGTTTTTCTTACATTATTTGTTAATTTAGAAAAAATGTATTTTCAATATTTGACCTACACGATATGAGCTCAATTTGTTTATTTTATGAAGAAATACGCATGGGCGAAGTTTGTCACCATCGAAGGTAATCACCCTGTATATTGATTTTACTTTATTTACAACATATGAAATTGTTTGATAGTTTATCATTTAATTACTTTTTATAATGTTGCATAATGTTTTTTTTTTTAATTTTTTATCCAAAAATAGTTAATTATGAAATATTAATTATGGTCCTATTGTAGAAAGAATTTTATGGAGCATTTTCACGAAATTAGCTTTCAATATCTATATTGATTTTAATAAATATTTTGTTTGATTGTTTATTTATTATTTTGAGGTTTAAATAAATAATATATTTTTGAATATTGGGGATAATATTATCAAAAAGTGCCACTTTAAGTGGCACCTACTGTATATACTCCGTTTGATGAATAATTAGAGTTGGGGCGGAAACAGGAAAAACTGATCACAGACAACCCCATAGGAACAACTAATCATTAAGACGTTGTTTGTATGAGAGCGACAGATGCAAATATATTTGTCTTGGTACTGCTGTCGACATACGGTACACTTTAAAAATGCGCGTCCGGAAGACGAGGAAGTTGAACTCACTGCGTAACTTGCTTCAGCTAGTCAAGTAAGAAAGTGACATCGACCTCTGTCAATTTTATTTGTCATTTTTGCTTGTCATTTCATGTCATTTCTTAATGTCTCAATTAAAGTAAGGTTATGTTTCAGCGCGTTTGTGTTTAAAAATTTACATTAAATAGAAATGCCGATTATATATGATCATGCATACAAAACAAAATAAGATGAAAATTGTATTAAGTTATATGAATGATTTATTTAGAAGTAATAAAATAAGAAGTAAAATAAACATTCAGAACCAATAACTTCTAATTTAGGTATTATTCAATAAAATTGTTAAAAAAAGATAAAAGAAGTCTTTCATTCGTTATTGCTATATTTTTACCACATACATTTAAAAAAATGTTTTTCTAAAAAATTTGTACATTTAATCTAATTGAGCATGCTATTTGCTATATAGTAGATACTGTTGACTAGTCATCTAGTAATAGGTCTTCCTTTGCTACCCTTGCATATAGGAGTTCCTCAAGGATCAGCCTAGGGACATCGTTAAGTTCGTTGACAGCTTTTTAACATTGTATTCTGATGATACAGCAGTTGTTGACTCCTTGACTGGGGTTGAGGAGGAGGCAAAACATCTATTGGTTAAATGGTTAAATTATATGGTTTTTCATAATTATCAAAACAGGAAGAAATTTGACATTCGCTTAACTTTAAATGGGGACGATATTCAAAGAATGGCGGCAGTTAAATTCTTGGGCATCACAATGGGTGACAACATCCCACAATGTTCTCATGAGCTACTATTATGGCTACATCCAGTCAAAGCTGTCATATGGTATAATGTTTTGGGTTTCTTCTTCAGTTTTAAAAGATGAATTTACTGTCCAAAAGAAAATAATATCCTATGTATTATTTTATATTTTATTGGATAAATAATTGTATTGTATTGTATATTATAAATTAGATAATAAATTATTTAAACATCGTTTACATATTTGAGTTGGCTTAACTCAAAGTAACAGCCAAAAAACGTTTATTAAGGAAACCACCATCCGCTACATATCGACAATAAAAAACTGTACGGATTTGACTCCGTCGTGTCGATTAGATTCATATGCTTTGGAAATGACGTGAGAATTCTAAAGATCCATTAAACGGAGTATAGTTATTATTAATAATTAAAGAAAACCAAAAAAAAGAAGATTTTTGAAGCTCAGTACGTCGCTACAAATTTTCATTACGTATTTCTGCTGCCCATTTACAGAAAATAGAATATTCTATTAGTACACCTATGAAATAAAATTTAATTTCATTTAATTTTATTTTCTTAAAACCACCTCATCGATTTCAATAGAATTCTTCTTAGTCAGGGCTCGACTGAAAATGAAAAATATTTCGTTCATTCAACAAAAAGAAAAAATTTGGTTTTCACAGAAAAAACGTGCCTTATATTCGTGGAAATATCCGTTTTAATTTAATTTTATTTTATTCAAGACAAAAAAGTCCAAATTACAAAGCTGTGATTACAGAACACTATAAACTGTCAAAATCTTAGTTAAAAGTTTAATCCCTCTCGAAAATCCATTTACAGGGACAAAAATATTTATATTTTCAAAGATCTTGTAGTTGTCACACATACGAAATAAGGGAGAACATTACATAACGTTACTATTTGGTTTTCCTACATAAAAAGTTGCATTCCTACGAAGCACACATGATGGTACCAAAAATTTCATCTGGAAACAGGGATCATCAATCTGTCCATTCACCAACATAAACAAAAACAACGCTTCCGAGCAATGTCTACGGATTCGGACCAAACTCCTGAAGCAGTTCCTCATAAGGAAAACCTCTTTCAGGATACCGACCATATACTCGATACTAGAATTACTAGAGACTACTAGAATTAAAGTATCTTTGCTGAGCATATTCAACCAATAACGATTGATTGTCATAAAAAGGACCCCACACAATGGAGGCGTATTCCAACTTCGATCGAACTAAAGAGAAATAAAGACAAAAAAGGATTTTAATGTCTTTAAAGAACTGTCCTCAGAACAAAACCCATCATCATAGCAGATGAAACTATCCCTTCAAAATGAACGGAAAACGTCAAAATGCAGCAATGATTGCGGCATAAAAAATCTGTATGTGGTTAATGAACCTAGTGTAACAGAGTTTTTTTAAGTGCGCATGGTACCACCTACAACACACGGAAGTCAGTGTTTTACATCGCTTTCGTGCGACGAAGACCTGATCATTTTTCCATCATGACAGTCATTGGGGATCGAAGGCTATCACGACGGCCGTCTAGTTATTAATATATTGTATAATAAACCTTTCTTTCTAAGACATTTGCATTCCACTAATAAAATATTTATTCACATCTAAATGTAAAATTATTTTTATAAAAAAATAATAATAAAATAAAAATCAACTTTATTAATTATCAAAATTAAAATTTATTGAACCAAAAATACAAGATATATAGGACAAATACCAAATAATACTGTATTGGTTATAGAAAATAGAATGTTTCTCACCAAAAATTCAAAAAAGATGCAAATATATTGAGTTAATTTTCGTAGGGAAATATTCTAAAAAATTTTGTATTCAAATCAATCAAAATATAAAAAATATCAATATTCTTTTTGTTGGCATATTATACAGTCAGTAACAAATGTGTTCAAACACTCTTCAAATTCATTTAAAACATTGTAAGTACTGAATTTATTGTTGCATAACGAAGTTCATTTAAAAAGTTTTGTTAATAGTTTATATGCGTATCTAATTTAGAATAAATTGTGTGTAGGTTTATGTAACTTCAAAACTACCTCTTAGTATAGCACAACTGAAAACAAAAAATATGTCGTTCATTCAACAAAAAATTTTTGTTTTCATACAAAAAACTTTGTTTGTTTACAAAATTAACATTAAAAATTATGATCTCAATATATTTGTGGAAATATCCCTTTTAACATCTAAATCTCTACTTTTTAGCATTATTTCTTAGCTTCCAATTTTATTATTATATTGCTATTCAAAATAAATTTTGTTTAATATTTTTTATAAAGTGGGAAATTTCTCAATTAATCATTAAATTGCAAAATTTTACTGTCTAGAAATCGGTACTCCATCGACCTAACCGTCATTTCTAGAATCAAGTATTTTGTCGTTTCCCGTAAACCATTTATGAAAGCCAATTTTTACCAATGATGCACAAAGGCATCCACATTTTATGATTGTTTTCATTATGTTACAATTAACTAATACACACATCATCTAAAGATATCAAAACATTTAAAAGAATTTTAAAATTAAAAATCATGTCCGAGTTAACTAATTGCATACAAAAAGTAATTAAGAGAACCCGGTTAATATTTTCAAGAAAATAAATAGTAAAAATGCTTTTTTAAATGGGGCAAAATTTCTACTATTCTGGTTAATCCGCAGCCCAGTTAAAGTGATCCCAGACAATCGAGCGCATAGATCTTTAGTTCACAGTACGACTCCCAACACATTTTCTTTATTTTTGTTTAAAAACTGCAACAAATCTTTTCTCATTGTGATAAATATCTGTTCTTTTAGGTTTTGTTTATTGTTATCAAAAATCGATACAAAAATTATTCCTTACAAATGAAAAATTATAAATTAATTTTCGTTTACATAGTTAACGACTAAATATATTTGATTTTAAAGAATGATCAAAAGTCACGTAATTATTTAAAATTATGAAATAGAATATACAATACAAAAAGGCTTCTTTTTTGAGTTGACTGAGAATAAAATAAAAATCGAGAATCTTGTGTTTCGAAAACTGAAAATCATTGAAGCCGTTAACGCTTATGCAATAAACAAATACAAACAATAATACCTTACGATAAAACCAATTAAATAACATTAATATATGAAAAATATTCAAGCTAAAAAAAGTAGTCACACTTACTTATTCCCGACAAGGTTTTAAAATATTGTAATCACCACTTCTAATCAAATTTATTAATCTTAATTAAACTGACTACTTTTATATTCTTTGTATGTTTCTCAACTTAATCTCCGCATTATTTCTAACGCCGTTTATGTCAATTCGCTCCCGGTGTTCACTTTCGATTTGTTTACCCGGTAAAAATATCGATGTAATTCTAATTAATAAATTATGCACTATTGAATATAAATAAATAGAGTAGATCATGCTCAGGGCCTCTAATTAAAAACAGCTCATTGCGCTCAATTACTGGAAATTGCCTGTGACATTCATGCTTTATTGGAAAAACATCATTGATTTATTAGCGCAGGAAAGAATTGTTTCTTTTTAATTGCGCGTCAATACCTACAAAACGTCTTAATTTTCAGCAGGCATTCGTTGTAAGTAAGGTAGCAGTTGGCTCAAGTTTCCAGCGCAATTAATTAAAAAATATTATATATTACAAATTTAAAATGATATCTGGCGTGGGACAGCCTACCATTACATATTTATTGTACAAATACGTTTCTTATCATATTTATGTTGAAAGCGATAAGGAATATCAAATTTTCGAGAAATTACTCTAGACGTCTTGTCGTCATTTCTATATTTACGGTGACGTTTTGTTGAGAGTAGATAAGGATGTTAAACCGTATAAATTAAAGTTACATGGTAGCAAGGTGCAATAATACGAAACCAAAAGTTTGAGATTGTTAATTTCAAAAACCAAATCCTAGAACTTTGAATTTATTTAGCAGCTTTCTGGTTTATAAAAATTTGCCAACACTCATTACATTCAAGGCGACCAACTATTTCCTCGAAACCCAATCCTTTTTGCACAATTAGAAGAGTCTACCCATAACCATTAGCATAATAAGAACGAATTAAAGAGCTGATGCTTTCACTTAGCTTGCTCTTCTAATGAGAGATTTGAATTGACATTATTTTCAAAGGAACGTACTTGCATATTCAAATATAAAATTACATGTTTCGAATCCTTGGATGGTTGTGAAAATGGTCCCGATGAAATGGTGTAAATGGCATTCTAAATGTCGTTTCCATTAACAAGGCATTTCGAAAAGTACACTGCTCAGAAAGGAGCATAAAAACGAAGGTGGAATAAAATTATTCGTTGCCATTTCACGTTATCCAATCAGTGACATTAGTTGTTATTACTAGTCTCATAAATGCGCGTCGTTATGATCGGAGGCGTCCCATATACACACAACGCATCAATTGGCGATAACAAAAGGATTTTAACATCTCTGTGGGAGAGACTGGCAGCATCAAGATCTTACAATAGATTCGGCGGGATTCGGCTATGCAAAACCTGACCTTGACCTTGGCCAATAGTATGCGGTTCTTGTCAAACAAGTGAAGATACCACCTTGAAGTTTATTTTCGCAAATCTAGTTTAGCAACTTTCGCACAAATATATGCCTACCATTACATTTTTCAATTTGCATACGGCCATTTCTTGTTTATTATTCCAACGGACTTTATGTTTACATATTCAATTGCGCAGGTTCTCGAGATGATTTCGCAAAAAACACCATTTTTATGCTTATTTCTCTGTAGTTTCTCGGAAAAACGCCTCCGTTTTATTGAGGCGATAAAGTACAATACAGAATTGTGGGTACACCGTTTATGAGGTTTCGAGTTGGTAATTAACATGGTTGATAAATTTGCTTCATTAACGAAATGTGAGTCATTACGTTTGTCGCCACGTGGGCGCTTTCAAATGTTTACCATGTAAAATTTTCGACCTTTTTTTGGTGGTAAAGCTTCACTGGAATTTAAGATTTTGATATTACATCATTTTTAAGTGTTAAAAAGTTTGAGTTATTAAAAATCGAATCTTCATACTAACAATATAAACAAAACAAATATAAGATAGCTGCAAACATACGCTTTATTTAAAAAAATTCATTTTAAATTTAAAAAAAAACTAACAAGCAATATCCTGAAAATACTTGAAATAGAATTGAACCTAAGCTATGCGTAAAAAAAGGATGCCATAATAAGGCAGCGAGTACAAATTGCAAGCTAATTCAAGACTTGGCTACATTTCAATTAAAAACACTATCATAATTTACTGCTGGCTACCAGTAGCCATAAGAAATATATTGCAATTATTTCAATTAAAATGGTTACGCACCATTTAAATCAACTGCATTAACCTGCCTAACAAAACAATCTAACAAAACGCAAAATTAAACATAAGAATTTATTAATCCGAAGTAAAACAAAGTTGCAAATAAGTAAAGCGGTAAGAAATAAAACAGCGACGTAGAAGCGTTCAATTGTAAACCACAATCTTCTCTACTTTGGAAGGAACTCTTCTTTCTAATGTGACGTATTTTGATCGATCCAAGAGCACGGTATGAAGTTCCTACTTTTAAAAGTCACGTAGGAACTCTATACCTCGCTAGCGGTCAACCACGATTGGAAAAAAGAGCCATTCTTCGTTCTTCTGCCGATCGCTAATGGTTCTCCGTTGATTGAAGGTTGTGGTGGCTGATAAGACGATGATCGCTGACTCCAAATCACCTATAACTACTTACCTATCCGTTGAGCTAACTAGAAAAAGTGAAAACAGAAAACTTATTTTTTTTATGTTAAAATATTAAAATGTGCGTTTACTGTCGCATTAAATAGTAAATTGTAGTAATGAAGAAGCAGCAGTTCAGAATAATTCTGGTAATTATGTAGTTTACGCAGCAAAAGGTATCACTTGATGAGTTGAATTACCATAAAAGAAATATAATGTTGAAGAAAATTAATTCTAATTTCGGATGAGATTTTATAGTCTCCATCTAAATACCTTTTACCTGTGTGTATTTTTTAATATAAATAAACTATAACTATCGTACGCTTTTAACGGGTATTGCCATGCCGACATTCCAGCCGAAGATCTTTTTAAAAGAAGAATATTAAAAACAACTAGCGCATCATATTGTACCTTCTTTTGAAGATTCAAGTTATACAACTGGTCTCTGCAAGTTTCTGTACAGCGATACCATATTTTTCTCAAGAGTTGGATCACCTGTTCAACACTTCTATACAAAAGGTAGAGCACTTCAGAACGATTACATTAATAATTGCTACTTTGTTGCCTCGAACGAGTGTCTCATGGCTTTCTGTGGAAACGTTCCAATTAAATATGAGTTTTTTTGCTATCTTCAAACTGGATGTTTATTTCATTAAAATTGCAGGGTAATTAAAGATAATAATGAACTTGCATTCGATGTACGACATTGAAGGGGGTAATTATTTCAACATTTTAACAGTAATGTCATTTTTTGTCCTCAATATTTTGTTTGTTTTTCAACCGGGTTTATTTTCTTTGTGTCTTGTTAACTTTTATCGTGATTTGTATCGATATATTTTTGCAATTGTTTCTGCTAGTTACTCTTCCACAGGGTGGTCTCTCTCTTTGAACTTTGCGTGAACGTTCGTTGAGCAAAAAAGTTCAAACGCAAAGAAACTTGCTGCAGCAGTCAGCAGGTTCGTAGAGGTTGTAAAATAAGTTATTTTAACCACTTCCAAAGAGAAATCGTTAACACGGTATCTTCAACACAGTTGCTTTCGTGGCTGTAATTTAAAATGATTGATTGATTGGTTTATGGCTTGCAGAGTTGATACACAACTCCATCTTGTCCGACGAATAACAAACCAAAGTTATGTTTGTGCTGAGAGCTGTGGAGAATAACACGTGATACATTTTAATATCGATGCACGTCAAAATATTTAAAGTTTTATGGGGCGGCGTTTACCGCATTCGTTCGGTGGCAAATGGCTCGCAAATTTTAACGTAGCATTCGCCACATATCATTCACCCATGGCTGACTAAAAGGTTAGACAGAAGGGAGCTTAATGTATGCATGGATTTAAAGAGCCATGTGGGCCTTGTTCGATTTGAATATATTAACACATTGTACATGATGTTATCGGCATTAAGGTCAAAATTTCTGGTAGACCGTTAAAAACATCTCTCTTTATCCGTGTGATGGTTTGGTAGTGCGACATTAATCAATTTAATCATGGCGTTGGTCATGCTTCATCCAAAGTTTTGATTGGAGACCATAACGAAAATGATCGAAGAATTTGAAGAAGAGAAAGAAAAAAAATTACAAAAAAATCACAACATTTAAAAAGTTACCAGTAAAGACACATTTCCAATAGACTTCCAAACAGTTGACGGAGAGATTTTCGTTCACATCTTTGACGCAAAGCATACACTGTAACCACCCCATTGCAACAGAAGTATTGACTTCAAACGATTCGGAAAAAATACGCAAGCGATTCGGACCAATTGCAACGGCGTATTTCTTTCTATTCTTCGAAAACGAAACCATACAATTGACTATCCGTTTTAACATACACATGTGGGATGTGCCCCCTCATATATTATTACAAACACAATCATCCAGCAGGACCGCTCTACATGTGCGTTCGGAACAGTCCGAGTCCTCACTGCACGTTTGCATGGACGACTGTGCTGGATAGAATTGGGTGAATTTCATATACGCGCGGGAGGAAAGTAAACCGATGAAGTTGGCAATTCGTTGTTGGCAGAGGGGAATTGATGCGATCAGGGGCCAAGGTTATCTAATTGGCGACATATCCCCCTTCGCTAAGAGCTTAGCGTGTCGTGTGGTGACGTCATGCGTATCCATGATGGCTTCCAGAGAACACTTCACATGTCAAAAGCAATACTTGCTGAGTCCTTACATGCATATGTTTTATTTTGTTTCGCAAGTCTACTAGTTTTTACAAGAGTTTTGCGTACCTTCTCAATATGCTGTCACACTAAGGACCACGGTAATTGAAGTGCGTAGACCTTTTAAAATAGAATAGTTCTTCCAGCACGACTTTAAATGAAAATATAAATCATTACTTTTATATCACTCAAACTTTAAGATGTTAATTTTGAGGTTTGGGGCTATTTGAATAACCTTTAAAAAAAGGCGTCAAGTTGCCCGAAGTGCAATTCTTAATGCGAAGAGAATTAACACTTTTTTAATGGATAAATAATAGGTAGGTCGAAAAAATTAAGTAACTAAACGTGAAAGTTTTTATTTAAAATTTCATTTTCTAGTTCAAAAAAGTTACCAAAACATATTTCGAAGACCGTAAGAAACTTGTGTGAAAAGTGTATAATATGTACAGGGTGTTGTTTGAATACCCTGTACATATTTTTAGAGATATATTAATCTGTATAAAAATATTTTCAACTACGGGGCACGGCCACTTCGCCCCAAAATTCTTGCCTCGTGGTAGATTTAAGTGTGGTTGCAAAAGAATCTAAAAAAAGTAAAAATCGTAAGAAACCTCTCGTATTTAGTCTGTTATTATCCGCGAGATCAGTAATTGCCAAGATAATTGCAATTCGAAAGGCCGTCGGCCGGGGGCCGCGTTTAAATTAAGCCGCGGCCTTTTAGCCAGAACAGTACAAAAGTCATCGGATCAAAACCAATCCTTGCGGACTCCTATCGTCTCCTACTTCGGGATTACCGAACCCGTTAGGGGAGCGTACTTAATTTCGTCAATTCATCCCCGACAATCCTCTATGTCTCCCTTTAATTTAAAACAATGTTCGGGTACGGGCAACAATTTGCTGGCGGGCAATCGATTGGCGAAAGCAGAACAATTACGAAAGGGTGGAGTAGTACCGTTAATTTCGGAGCAGATGCGGTTATGTGGTACTTTCGCAACATTTCGGCGGACACCATTTGCATTAATTGACCGTTACGGTATGTCAGGTACTTTAGATTAAAAAAGCCCCTTAGGGTTTATTAATATTGATAAAATTCGCTTAATATCTTCATTGTTATTAAATACATTTTATTACCTGCTGTCGTTGAACCTTCGCTCTGGAACGGGTGCCGAATTGGAGTCTTGGGATGCGCTTAATTTAAAGAACTTTTGTCGTTAGGTGACGTTGATGCATTTACACAGAGAGAACAATGAAACAACACGTCATAGAACACTTTAAGCTTGAAAGATAAAAAAACATTGAAACGGTTGCAATTACGAAGAAGTAACGGTCGTCGATTAAAAACTTTCTTCGGTTTTTTTTGTTTTATTTGTTACAAAGCACTCTACAAATTAAACCTTTCCAGCAATCTTAATTGCCTCAAATAAAAGTAACTGCCAGCACATCCGAATAAAACCATACTATGCAGGAATGTACGAGGTATCGTCCCCCTCACTCCTGATAATTGGCGATAATTAAGAGGAGCAAGCGAGAGGAAGAGTCACGGGACCGTCCCGCGAGATATCCGATACCTTTCTTATTGCAAATTTGGTATTTCATCAAAATGTGGTCTGGCTTATGGGCCCGAGACAAATTTATGACTGGCAGGTCACGAGAATGAAGAACGTGAGTGCATCCAGCGGACACCGGTATGGCTACTTGTCCGATCGCTGAGGATAAACAATTCCCTGTGCGATAATTGCCGCCATTTAAACTATTAAACGCACTCTGTAAAGATTCCCTTTCTGAGTAGCGTTAATGGGTGCTACTAAAAGATTGAAGATAATCGGTTGCAATATTTGATGCAGGAAAGCACATGTTTGGAGGAAGCGTTTCTTTTGATAAATTTACTTATTAGTTTCATAGTCAAAAATTTGCTCACTTATTGTCAAAAAATAAGCTAAAACACTAGCTTATTTCAATGAAGTGACACGTTCAAAAACTTTGGCCTCGTCACAATACTTTCCGTGTACGTTTGTGTTCAAAAATAAAAAGGGAAAGAAGATGAGTGAAAAAAATTTTAAAGTTGAGGACCACCCATATAAAAGCGATGACGCGTCTCCTAATCGGCCAGGATGTGGCAAAACATAAGTCGATTGTTCGCGAACGTGTATTCACCGGAAAGTACGTTACTAATCGCATTTATCCAAATAATTATCAGAGGAAATGCGGCTTCATTTTGTGTTAACAAGCCCGCGCCCAGCCCGACTCAATTTCAGGAAAACGTTTCCTACAATTACATCTAGAAGAATTATTATCGCGCCAAGTTTCAATGACGCGCGCGGATGTTGTGTCTAACCGAGTGATTTGTTTTTAATAGCGAGTTTTTTTCGGTTTTTTTTTCTGGGACTTGTTTTAAAATTTCTAGGGAACTGAGATCAAAGGCGGCGTTTGTATTTGAAATTTTACCCCTTTCCTGCCTTTGAGCGCACTTATTTGAAACAGTATTAACTTACAAACGTCTACAATGAAAACTTGACTCTATCATAAGCTTGTTTACGCTACACCTTAAAACTAGGGCCATATTTCAAAAGTTTAGACAAGCCCTCGTAATTAAATTTATTTTTCGCTTGGTAGCAAGTGGTAGCAAAATAGAGCCGCGTATGCTCGCAGCTTCGCTGCTCGCTGATTGGAGGAGTCCTCACAATTCTATTTATTGATATACGCTTCACAAAAAAGTCTTAATATATATAATGTTCCAGAACATTAGGTACATTAAATTAAAATGGTAAATCAGCCGAGGCGTTTCAAAGTTATGAAATACTTTTTTGACAAAAATATTTAAACAAATCCATGTGATATTTTTAGTTTATATGGTTAAACTAACACGCTGTTGAATTTTCTTTGATAATATATAATAATACCCTGACACCCTGCGTATGCTTACATATTTTCTGGTATCTACTTGACTGATACGAATGTCTTAAAACAGCGTTAAGTTACAGGTTTGCTTCTCACTGCCGGCGTTTTCATACTTGAAAAAGTGCTGCGGTAACTCTATCGATAATCGAATACTGGTGAAGCGTTCGCTCTCTATTGTGTAAACGCATAATTTTGTAAAATTGCGATAAGTTATCGAATGCAAATACGGAAAATTCCTTTAGGAAATTGTTTAAATAAATATGATATTCAAAGTATATTTGTTCAAAGTACAAACTAAATAAAGTACTTAAATGTGTGTGTTTTGCCGGATAAATTTCCCCCTCTATCAGAAATCATTACGTGCAGCAGACGTGTAAGTTTTTTAAGTAACTTTAAACGTATTGAATTATTAAATAAGAAATATGACGCGTTTAAAAACAGGAAAAAATAACGAAAAGTTTTAAGGTGGTATTTATAGCCTGGAAATTTCTTGCTTTAGCTCGTTTTAAATGCAGTTAACTGACGATATACCAGAGTCTATAATTAGTAAAACACATATATTTAAAGTAAACATAGGAAATGGCGAGATCTTCGAGTTAGCACCCATAGAAATCACCGTAAAAAACGGTAACTGCAAGTTTTCTTTAAGCCAAGGTTAATTTGCACATCAGCAATTTCGTATTTATCTTAATAATGCATCCCATTATTTTCTTTCAGGCCATGCACGGATGAAAGAGACATGATGACCAGTGGCATTGTTTATTTCTACAAATATACTTAATAACACATCTTCCCAAACCGGCAATTACAGACGTTTAAACGCTTTTTAATAGTTCGTTTGTTCGTACTGTTCTTCGGATGATTACAGATTGCTCTCCGCGCGGCGAAGGCTAAGATGCAAATTTCACTTCATTTCCATTTAGGTACGTACTGGAGCACTTCAATTTATAAATTGGTTTTGCTGAAAAATGTAATTTTATTTCGTACTGTACGCGGGGTTGCTACTTTTGTATATGGAATTCGTAAGAGCTAGATGACGTTTCCATCGTAAAATTTGTTATTTTTAACACTATTCATAACATTTAGTCTTGTGTTTGACTATATAAAACTAGAAATTTTCAGTTCATTTTGGTCCTTAACATATAAAATTAATGGGACATACACCGAAAAGCTATATGTGGTCAACACTTTTCGACGCCAGAAGAAGCTGCTAATGCTTTTAAAATGCATGTTTTGCAGATACCTATGGGATGCAAAAATAGTAATCCATAGATCTCTGTACAAATAAGTTCGTGTACTAATTTTAATATTATACATTGTATAATAAGGTTACACGATATTTAAGTAATTTGTTAACAAGACGTAGAGCGGTTTTTAATAAATCCAGACACAAAATTTAAATCAATTACCTGAGGCGAAACCATGCACCGTTAAAAATTGACGGTTTCAAAATTATAAATTATATATAAGGCAGATGGTTCAGACCTTTAATCGCGTTAATGAAGCGTGCATGATCTATAGCGTCACAAAATCTTTTATGGGCGTCTTATGACCTTCGTAATCGTCTAACCAACAAAAAATAAAATAATTGTAACCAATTTATACTTACGGATAAAAGACGATTATCCAAAGAAACAATCTTAGGGCACTTCCACTACATGCCGTACGTCCAAGCTCTGTAACAAGAAAAAAACACTTTTAGATAAGCAGCTTTTTCATAAATTTTTATATGAATATTATCAAAGGCAGTTTTTTATGATAAACGATCATTGTAATACAACCAGAAACTTTAATTAAAGATATCTTAAGCGCATTTTGGCACGTTG
>JAUIMW010000861.1:0-14678 GCA_033557785.1 Enochrus cinctus
GATGGAGATTGGTCGGAAATTTTCACATTTATTCTCGTCATCTTTCTTGTATATAGGGATAATTTTAGCTAGTTTTATTGAGTATGTAGCATAGAGGATGGGCTATTTCTTCTTTGATGGTTTTTAGCAAGGCTACAGACTATTTTTTAGGGAGTTTATTATGCGGGTTATCCTTTTGTTTGATGTATGTGTGTGGATCAAGGTTTGATTGGATTGATATTTACACAATTTCTTTGGTGCCTATTAAGACATGTAAGGACGCTCCACATCAAAGTCACAAGTCATAAACAAAGGAATCACAGCTTGACCATTAACACGCAAGTGGTCGCTATATGAGACTTTCTCTCACATTTTTTTTAAATCCGTGATAATTTTAATTTCAAAGGTTTGTCAGACCTCACCTTGGGATATGTTTGGATTTAACCTTTTTAAAGGGTACTGAACAGTTGCAACCCTCTCCCATGCTTAACGTGCTCTATACAACTCTCTTCTTGCTACCCCCTGCATACGCGTGAGACATTCTCCTATCGTGCGACCACTGGTGTAACTGTTTTCAAGTGAGTGTAAGATATTAGTTTTACATACAGAAGAAGAGACACATCCTCTGCCGATCACCACTATGTTTTTTGCTTATTGTTCGCGTAGAGCAAATAAACACGTTAAAAAGTTTGCAAAAAGTGCGGTAAAAAAATATTTGCCCAAGATTTACATATAAGTATTGCCGTAATGCCAATGGAGAACATTCTTCTGGTTGTTTTTTTTTTGATGATTTATTAATAAAATTAATAATAAATAATATCTTCACTGCATTTTACTTAATAATAATTCCTTAAACCCTCATATATTTATATTGTTTATTCATTTTTAGCATAATATGTGAAAAAATAACTTTTTGAATAGTCATTATACACAAAAAACAATTTTAAGAAGTTATGTAAATTTTCAAGATTTTCTTAAAAAATGTTATATTCAAAATAAATACACCTTGGCCTTAAAAAGCCAGGTGTTACTACTGGAAGGTTAAAATAAAACCATTTGAATACCTCAAAAATTAAAACTAATACACTAAAACTTAAAATATATACAAAATAATAAAAATGTACTTACTGTGATAATCTTAGTTTCATATCAGCTACAGATAATTGTCCAGCAAAAGGATGGCCTGGATTAACTTCTAGAATTCCAGGACTCTCGGCACTATTCCACATTTTATAATTATATGTGTCTTTCCATGCTGACATGAAAGTTGAATTAAAATGTTCAAATTCTTTGCTGCCATCTATCAAAAAAAAATGCTTGAATTAATACTGAAGTACATATATATGGTAAAATTGTATAAGGTTGAACGTTTAATGGAGCTTATTTAAACAACCCTTTTTTTCATTATCAATAAAACAATGAGCAAATAGTTTTATGATTGAACATGTTTGTGCTTAATTAATGTCTATTTCTAATATTTCAACTTTATATAATTAACTATATGAAGATTAGTAAAGCAATGAAATTTAATTTTTGATTTGTAGAGCTAGATCATGGATGTAGGAAATACATGGCCTGGTCCTGTTTAATATGTAACCATTGCTGTCAATTTATAAACATCCACCATTTTTACGTGACAAATTCATATCGTAATTTCTTTTATTAAGCACTGAATAAAAGAGCGGCCTTAGTGGCAAATTTTTTTTAATAATAATATGTTATACATGTAATTTACTTTTATAACTTTAACTAATTAAGTAATGAATGTCTTTTAAGTTCTACAAAAGGATTTCAGTAGTACATCACTGCGAATGACATCTATCTTAATGCGATCAAATTAACAGTGCAATCATGAGATTGAGAGAATGGATTAATTTTTTTCAAATATTTCTATAACCTTCAACAATATTGTCTAAAAATTATTCTCATGCAGTTTTTGAAAAACATTGCACAAGTGAATTTTTATAAGTTTGCACAATAGGTATATGTATACATTTTTGTGTTAATAAGTATATTTTTTATTTACTTTCAACAGAAAAAAAAAACAAAATACTGTGCCCTATTTGCATAAACAAAATAAAATTCTTCTGGACTGATGATATGTTACTCTATGCCAATTACATTTGATTCTTTGTCCTGTTTCATAAGATAATAACAAGCCAATGAAAACAATATTTGGAAGCTGGCATTGATTACTTTTGATCAATTTCATCATGAATTTCAAATGTGCGCAATTGCACGATCTCATAAAACTAATAATTTTTACTTTAGTTTTATTACAAACATTATAATAATCTTGTTTTAATCTTGAATACTTATATAATGAGTTTTTGTAAATTTTTTGACACTAATTAATAGATGTACTAGCAATGAACCCTAGAAAATTAAGAGTGTGATCTTATACACTATTGCCCTAAATCTGTGGTTAAACATTTACCTTGTAACAGCGAAGTTCTTAAAAGACATAAGAGATAAATTTTAAATTGTGCCCTAATCCATTCATCTCCTCCTTCCCATCCTACACCATCAAGAAATACATCATGCCTTTCTTCTGAAACATGTTTCACAATGTAGTCGGCAAACCTCAAATCTTCAGTAGTTAAATGTAGTTGTTTTCGTAACTCCATATCTTGACATTCGATTCTACTAGCCTCAATGTCAACTAAAATATCATAAAGTTGCCTTTTTTGTTTGAAAAGTATATTTGTAGCTCCAATCATATAACCACGGACATTGACATCACTTAAAAGATCAAGATAAGGAAGAGAGAGGTAAGGAAGACAAAGATAACCTTGTTTAAAAACTGAAAGTGGAAATCCACACATTTCTGATTTTATTTGAGCCATTTGCATCATATTACTGTGCAGTACATTACTTTCTGATATTGTTTCAGTGCTATTATCACGATGTAGAACTTTTTTATTGTACGAATCTAAGGAACTTTGCTTTTTTAATTCGGAATTAGTAGATTCTGTTAATTCTATACCTAATTCTGCACTTTCCAGTAATATTTCACAATTTTTGTTTTCTTGTCTGTTACTATCATCTTCATCACATTTTAACTGGGTTTTTTCACTTTTTTTCATAACATCTTCATTGTCTATAAGACTAGAATGTGGATAATTATTCGAAGCACTATTTGTTCTTTGGTTTTTATTGCCATTAACCTCAGAAATGCCAATTTTATTAGAAAATTTACTCTTTAGAGGACTATTTTCTGGGGTACCATCATCATCAGAAAAATTTGGCATAGGCGACATTGGTCTGGAAAGCCTAAAAAAGATTTGATAAATAATCAAGTAATCTTGCCCTATATATAATACATAATTTTATTTCTTAACCACTTAACATGTAACCACTACGGTTAACCTTACAGAAATTTATAATCACTGGATATCTCAGATTAATTAAAATGTAATTTTAAAATTATATAAGGTGTAGAAATAAGTTTCTATCATTTGACAAAAGTTGGTTCCACCAGTAAGTTATAGTTAAAACTGTCACATATGTAAAATGTCATTATTGAAGGTCAGACATCTGTCAACAACATAACCATGATATTAGTCATTTTTTTGATTAGTATATTTTTTTTTATTTAAGAATGACTCAACAAACAATTTCACATCGGTTGAAATCATTAGGAATGATTCAAAAACAAGGAAATTGGGTACCATATGAACTGACACCGAGAAACAAATGCCGATTTTTGAATATGAATGCTGCTTGCCAGGCATAAATGAAAGAGTTTTCTGCACTGTTTAGTCACTAGTGACAAAAAATGGATCCACTATGATAATCTAAAAAGAAAGAAGTCATAGAGACTTCCTGATCATGCTTCAACATCTACAGCTAAGCCAAAGTTCATAGAATAAAACTCTTGTTGTGTATTTGATGGGAACACCTTGGTGTCTTGAATTATAAGTGGCTCAAACCAAACGAAACCATTACTGGAGCTGTCTACCTTACACAATTGATGAGATTCAGTCGAGTACTCAAGGAAAAGCGCACCGACTAGTACTCCAGACATGACAAAATTATACTCATACATGACAGTGCTTGTCCACATGTTGCGGTGCCAGTCAAAACCTTTAGTCTGTCTGAACAACACCTCATCATACGATGATACCAAAAATTGGGTCGATTTGTGGATAGCCTCAAAAGATGGAGCATTATTCCTTACTTTGACAATAATGTCCAATTTTTTAATAACAACCAGCATAAACCTATTTGTACACCTTATATATAAGTATTTATTTTGGAAAAATTTTTATAAGTGCAAGAAATAAATGTAATTAAGCCACTAATTATTAATACGTTAGAGTTATTCATAGTGATGACATGGTACCATGTTGTTTCTTTAGCACAAAATCTTTTTAGTTTGTGAATTTAATTTCTACGAGTTTTATAAATTTTGAATATTATTGAGTTATTGATTTATTTATAATATTAGGGATACCCATAAGTAAGCTATCCTTTTATGAAAATAAAACATATTAAAATAACTTCTTATACATAATTTGGTAATCTAAACCAGGAACTTTTTTTATGGAACTGAAAAAAGTTAGTATCAACACTAGTTTAGAAAACTTGACACTTCATATCGCTACATAAACTATGAACTTAAAAACTTCACAATATGCCTACAAATTCTATTTCAAAACATTTAGCTGGTAAAATAAAACATTTTATATACTTTCCACTCAATAAAACTATTTTTGCATCAAAAATATAGACATTTGTATATTTTCAATCTGCCAGTTTACTAGCTGTCAAACTTAATTGGACAAAAAATACAGAAAAAAATATACATACCGTCTTCTTTTTGCATTTTCTAGAAAGGCAGTATATATATTTTTCTATGTCCTAAAATAGCATTTGTACGTATATTTTCAAGTTATAATAATAATGCAGTACTCTGTTCGTGAAACCTTGCGGTATATAATAATAATACAATTTATTTATTTTTATTTATTATGTTGACCACTTATGGTATTTAATTCCTTTGTGCCATCATCAAATTTCTAAGTTCTAATAATGGGGAATTAGACAAAGGACACATTTCACATCTAGGGAACCTTTAAAGTGACTTATAACAAACAAGAGAGGCCATGAATACCAGGAGGGCAAACAAAGGTTTGAGAAACATAGAGATCAATGTCAAAGTAAAAGACCGCTCTCATACAAAAAGTTTAACAGTAATTTATACACTGATATATTTTCTGACTTAAGTAAATAATCGGTGTTTATGATATAATCGTTTGTTTTTAGACCTTCCTTTAGAACTAATCTTTTTTCATATTGTTTAAAACATTCCTCCAGAATATGTTTGAAGTCAGCGACAGTCTCATAGTCGTAATCACAAATAGGACTATTTATAACCCTAATTTTGTATAAATGGGCAGGGAAACTCGCATGATTGAGACACAAATGGCAAATAGTAGTGATATTTTTCCTACATAAATTGCAATCCTTAAACCAGGGAATGACAGAAATTTTGGGCTGTAATTCATAGTAATAGTGACCTTTGTTTTAGGATATTAATGTGAACTCTACCTGCCACAAATCAATGATCTGCTTTTTAAGTAATTGAAGGATATCACTTGCCAGAAAAAAGTCCAGCATCTCTCCTTCATTTGCTGCTGATTAATACAATTTATTATACACCATTGTTACATAAATAATATATCAAAAAAAACAACTACATAATCTATGCAGCAAATGGGCCTCATTTGTCTATTTACAACCAGTAGTGATTGCAAATGACCCGCTCTTCCATCAGACCCATGCAATTGCAGAACTGCAGTTCACATTTTGTGGTCACTGTTACCTTTAAATTTTTTAAAATGCTTTTCACTGTAAAGTCTCAGCAAATGGAATTAGAAGTAGAAGACCTATTAAGAGAAAACGCATATTGACAATGGCACAACTAACAATAAAATCACCAACTTTCATTAAATAGAATAAAATTTACTACAATTGAATTGTTATCTGTTTAAAATGTAGGAGCAGAAATATTTTAAAAATAACAATGATGTGAAAAATAGGGATACCCCTAATGAGTATTATAACTGATTTATTTTTTATTAGCAATTCTTCAATAACAGATTTTATTCATAAAATATTTTGTTTTATTTCTTAGTCAGTTCCGAGAGTTTACCAAATAACAATTAAAATTATTAAATTTGTTTTTCCATCCTAGGATCTTTTGGTACTCATTAGTTACATTGGTATATAAAATTTATAATTTTTTTTTTTAATTAAGATTTTGCAAATCAAACAAAATTAGATTATGAATAGGACAATAATTTCATTTTCATTTAACCCATTATGGTAATGTAACATTTTAGTTCAGTAGTTGAATTTTATCTTAAAAAAAGTGCGATACAAATGTGTTTATAATGAAATAATTATTTTATAATACTTTATTGATGATAAAAGTTAATATCACTTGATTAATGATTCAACAGTCAGAATAGAATGTACATACAGCTTGGTCCGAACGATCCGACACCACCACTGAAGGATTTATCAGTTACCCTGCGTTTACACCAAACGCAGCATCAGCTTCACCGGCGCGGCCTGTGAAGGCAAAGGTTTTTTAAGAATTTGGTACACGCTTGTTTAGTTTACAAATAAAAATGCGTACAAGGTATCATAAAAATGTCTCCACTGCTTAAGTTTTATTGCCCTTCAGTCATCTGAACAATGGTATTGTTCATTAATGGTCAAGCTGTGAATCTTTTGTAATTTGTTGCGTGGCTTGTATGTAAACGCGTCTTTAGCCAATAAAAAAAAACAAATCTATATATTGTACTTAAAATAATTTGAACAACATACTTAATACATGCTGATTGGTTTAAACCATTTTCTATCATTCCCGGATGCAAAGACAACAATGTTAATATTGTAGAACATAAAGGATGTACAGGTGATTTATAAAATACTATGCGTTTCTCAAGAAGCATCAATTTAAATAACAGTATAGCTTTGTGTCTCCATTGCAGGATGAAATCTCTGGCAGAAAGACCTAAAACAATAAAAAATGTTTGTTTAGAAACTGCAATAATGGTATAGTTATCTATGTATAAGTAATTGTGATCATAACTAACTTTAATGCAAAATATCAACTTAAAGCATCACGATGTTTTAAAAATTATTTAATGCACCAAAATGATTTAATAAGTTACGACACAAACGTCAAGGTTTTATTTGTTATTTTACAATTTACGCCATTTCATTTACACCATTAAATTTGAATATTCTTTATAATACACAAGCTACAATTTCTTAGGAGTTAGTTGCAATTCCTGCGTGTTTAACCAATCCTTGTATTTCAGGTATTATTTTCATCTACTATATCCATTTATACTTTTCTTAGAAACACTCCATTTGTTAATTTCCATGAAAACGTCATTCAAAAGATATGCGATAAAATACCCTCTTAATGTCCTATAGTTGTACCCAAAAAATGTTTGTTTTGTTGGCAATTTATACATGAAAAGTAAAGATACATTTTTAATAAATCATATAAGTGCATAGTAACAGAATCGAGCATATTTGAAAAATATAAATAAATACATCAAAAATTTTAGTTGTCAAGGTTGCTGTGCGTGTAGTGAGATGCAAATCTCACTCTGCCGGTTGTGGCCGCAGTTTTGACCTATGCAACCTAAGATCGAAGTGTGTCGTGAAGAGCCACTTCCTCCACAAGATACCACTGATCAATGCAAAACACATCGGATCTAGACCTGCCAAGTCAATAAAAAATATCGTGGCCAAGGTCCTGCAGAAAAAGACACCTCCGTCAAGAAAATGGTGAACAGGTTAAAACGGAGGCTTGGAAATAGAAAGGGAGAAAATAATAACACTGAAGAAGCCACAGATGAACACCCTAAAAGTTAAGAAAGGCAAAGGCGCAAGAAGAAGCCGTCCCAACTAGGACGTGAACGGCGGTGAGTGGAAATCTGACGGGAAAAGAAAAAGAGTACAGCATCTGATTAACTCGAAGAAAGTAGTGAAGAATATTGAAACCGAGCAGCCGACAAGGCCCGAAATCAAACAAGCAAAGCCGACAAAGAGAGGAGAAAGCTCTTGGGATCCCTTGGACATGTACAAATACTTTGAGGAGAGCTTGAAAATGAGTAGGATGTGCTTTCCCGCATTGGACGAGATTGACTGACTGCAACGGACATATGCAAACCTTCCCACCTTGAAAAACTAAAAGAGCTGGTGGCAAAGGTGTACAAGAGATGAGGCCAGAAACTGAAGCTGAAGGAAGTGTAGAAGGTCACACAAAACCAAAAAGTGTGGTTAAAATAGGTTAAAAAGAGAAAGGAAAGAAACAAAAAAAAAACAAAATACAACCAAGGAAATATAAAGGAGCGAACATATGAGCACTCACTGTCCGAAGTAATGCAGAGATGTGGTCCCGAATGTTATAAAACTGAAGCGTACCCGGTAGAAACTTAATTCTGATGTAGCCACACCAATCTGGTAAACACCCCAAAGAGCACTCTAGCAGAAGAGGTGATCTTTTTTTTTTAGTGGGTATGCCAGATAGGATGACACATAGCCGGAAAGCCCCACATAACCCCACACTATTGACATCTTCGTGAGGAACACCCTTAAAATGGGTTTTCTTTTATTAACCTAAAAAAATTTTTAAAAAGTCTGCACGAGGGGCAACGATATGCACTCACTCTCCGTAGAAAGTAAGTAATGTAGAGATGTAGTCCCAGATGGCGTAAAACTGAAGGAACGAGCACAATTTTTAGTAGGTATGCCAGATGGGATGACACCTAGCTGGAAACCCCCACATAACCCCACGCTATCGACATCTTCTCGAGGGATACCCTTAATTTTGGGTTTTTTTTTAACAACCTAAAAAAAATTTAAAAAGCCTACACAAGAAGTAACAATGCTCGAGAAAGAGTCTAGCCCGCTCCACCGCTATACCAGGTCCCTGCATCTGTGGTCATGTCTCACGAGCAGGGACTGGGTCTAGGCTTAACAGCCCGGACAAGAGTAGACAACCTCATCAAAAACCTAAATCCTATGGTAAAGTGGACTTATTTGATGCTTAGCTGGATAGAAGACCAGCATCTACCACAAAAATCTTGGAACACCTGGCACACTCCACTGTATAAATTCTTTCCATTGTGCAATGCGAGACTCTAGCAATGGCGACACCCTTCCCTAGCTACTTGTAAGACCTTTTATGGAACCCAAAGTAATCAGGGCAATGCTACCCTCGAGGAATCAACATTGTGTAAAACCGAAAAACCAGTGGATTTACCGACACCATCAGCGAGAGCGGGCAATGCGTTAGCAGAGGTCATAACTCCAAAGTCATAACTCAATCCCAAACAAACCTCCAGGGGTAATAATCCAAGGAGGAAAACTTACCCACCAAATCTTCCTTGCTTAGATGAGATACCAAGAAAAAACAACTGGGGAAAGTGCTGAGAAGAGGGTACACCTTCTACAGGAAAAACGAGCTCGCTATGGATGAGACTGCTCCCTGTAAGTGAGATGATGATGAAAGACCAAAGGTCGCCAAGGGCAAGAAGCGGCAAAGTTCTCTAAAGTTCGCCGGCACTTAGCATTTTTTTCCAATCAGAAAAATAATCACCGTGACTGGGGATCGAACCCACGACCCCTAGCTCCAAAGTTTATTTTAGGATTAGAAACTTTTTAAGACCGATGTATTTTACCTAAATGCACTGGTTTGTGGGATCATTCGATATGGTCAAACTTTAAGCATCAATGACTCAAAGGCATAACGTAAACAGTTTATATTGTGACACAGATGTTTACTTTTATAGTAAAGAGGGTCGTAAATTTTAAAAAGCTTGGATACTATTAAATATTTTCAGAGGTTCTCAATAGGTTTTTGTTACATTATTTGTTAATTTATTATTTTCAATATTTGAAATTGCCGAAGAAGTTTAGGACAGAGATTGCATATATAATGCAGATGAACAGGCCTTAATTGGAAGGCACTGCCACATAAAACATTAGCTGGTCAGCAGGAAACTTGAGTGCCAGGCCATAGAACGAAGAAGGATCGAGTAACACTATTAGTGTGCTCAAATTTAATGGGTACCCACAAAATCTCCTTACTTGTTATAGGGAAATCAAAATGCCCAAGAGCATTTAAATCGTCAACATTACCAGTTCATTATTCATATATTCAAAGAAGTGCGTGGACGAATAAGACCCTCTTTACTGAATGATATGATAAATTTTTTATCCCCGAGGCAAAATGAAACCAGAAAGGTTGGAGCAAACAACCAAAGCAGAAGAACGAACTACCGAGGAAAACGAAAGACAAAATATCACCCATCAAGAACCACTGAAGTCCACAACTTCACTGTTAAATTGGATCGAGAACCACCAATCATCCATTGATTCAACGGAAGTTTTAATTGTCACTAATGTTTTAAATAAGATCAAAAATTATTTTGACAAATAAAAACAGTTTTCAATGTATGGACTTCCTTTCATACCTTATATTTATTAAAAAAATAATTTTTAATTATAAATAATAGTTTTGGACGTTGGCAAATCTTTTTTTTTTTGAAGTTTAAATTTTACCTTACGTGACATAGATAAATCATCTCAATATTTCAACAGAACTTACTATATAGTATTATACTAGCAAAAATAAACTATTTAACTATTCATTTATTATGTTCATAATTAATTTCTTGGAAAATCAAGGCAAGAGTGGATTTTAGTATATATATTTTTTAATTTGAATAGAAATAATCTACATAATAAAAATCTCAGATTTGTGCGGACAATTAAAATAAGTTTATTTTAAAAATTAGAGTAGATTCCATCTGAAATGAAACAGTATGCGCCGTGTGAATTTTGAATCCACGAAATACTATTCAATATGAAAACAGTGACTGCTATATATATTTCAAAGAAGAAGAAAACATTCAGGTAATGAACAGAACGTCAAAACATTTACATAACCATATTGAAATGACATTCTAGACTCAGAAATTTAACTGCAAGTATTCAGGGCTTATTAACTTTGTATTTACGGTATGTTCTGTTATTTAACGTAAATTCTTAGCAGAACATTAATATAAAAAGTAGTACTAATACCACGTTTATTTGTATATCTAGAAATTACTATACAAATTTTCTTGAAAAATGTGTAGAATGGTTAGTATGATTGCTTGAGCCAATCAAAAAAGAGAATACAATACAGACAAAAATGACGTTCTGCACAGCGTCACTACAGATTAAATCAACTACAGCAAAGTTTCAATCGTGGAGTAGTTCTCAAAGGTCACCATAGATGGCGCCACTAAGTACTCTTCCAATTTAGAAAGCATCCTTGAGTTCCCGAATCTGTTCTTAAACTGGAGTTCTACTGTATTTTCAAAATGTCTTCTAATGGTTTTTATTATTTTTTTTGCTTTTCTTGCGCTTCGGATATTGCCATTCTGTTTCATCATTTTTATGAGACATTTACAGATTCTTCATGCATGTTTTTGTTGATGTATTTATCTTGTAAAGGGAGGTCTTTTTGCAGGTTTATTACCCTGTCCATTGTGGTTCTCTGTCCCACTTCAAGTTTTCCAATGTTTCCCGTCTATAGTTTTTGGCGGTAAATTTTGACAATTTGAGGTTAGTTTGTCTTCCAAATAAGCAATAGGTTTGTTCGAGTAGCAATTTTAAACGACCAGGAACATGCGCATGCTAAAATAAGCGTGCGGGCAGAACGTGTTTTGGAAATAAACAGTTAGCCGGATGTTCGAACATTACTTATTATTCACTTCAAACGGTTTGCTGATGATCAGGACAGTTTCTGAAAAGATTAGAAACTGATAATTTGAGACATGCGCACTTTCGTCATTCAAAATAAAAGGGTGTTGTTTTGTTGTACTAGGTCTAAAACAACGTAAATTTTGTGGGATAGTAACATACTTTTCTCTTTTTAATTCAATTTTTTTCTGTTGAATTTTTTATCTTTCTTCATGGCTTCCAAAACATTTGCAATTGCTTTGCCCGTCAGTTAGATCATAACTAGTGTTTGAAGATAACAGCAAATCGGGACTTATGTTTTTCTTTTTTTTTCTTCATAATACTCAATTTTCTTCCCCGTCCAGTTTTGTTTTGTTTATCAATATTTTTTTATAGTTTCTCTCAATTACCCTCCAACAGTTTTCACAGTTCCCTGCAGAAAAATTTGTATTTTGCTTATTAATTACATTTTCCACTAATATTTCCCTGAATTTTTTCATATTCCTTATTTCCAAATAATATGCCCTTCATATTATCAAAGTCTCGATTTAATTAAAAAGTTCAGTTTTGGAAAATAAAAACTAAATAATCATAGCCCTACATTTACTTTTATAATTCAATTTCAGCATGGTAATACCACGATCATATTTTTATGGTGCTAGCTCCATTCATATTTCTTCTTGATCTGACCATTTTACACAAATAATAAAACTTCATGTTTAAAAAAATTTTATTTATGAAGCACACAAGCCAACCAATGAAATGTCAGTTTAATCAAATACGTTTTGGGTGCGTTTGAGTAGCTATGTAAAACAAAACGATTGGAAAACGGTTTATCTCACGCATGCGCATATTAAACAATCCTAAAACCATCACAAATCAACTGCTTGAATAAATCTAATTTTCGCCAGCAATTGTGATTTTTTATTTTAATAAATTATTTATTTATATAAACTGATGCCATGATAAGTATTCTTTCTCTGTCACTATTTCTTAAATTAAACACAGACAAACACAGAATTGGAAGACGACAAAGCCAGATAGAATCCACATCTTCCGGATCAAGACCTTTTCATCTACCCATAAGTACCTCGCCTACTCATTCACAAGAGTCTTGGCGGATCATGCTAGTGTTCCTGACTACCTCTCCGAAGAAAACACCTCTTTACTCTTCAAAAAAGGAGATAGCGTAGATCCTAGGAACTATAGGCTCATTACCTACTTGTCAACTATCTACAAACTCTTTACAGATTTAATCAATGTGAAGATCTACAATGATTGTGTCAACAACAATGTATTGGTGGCTGAGCAGCAACTTACCATCGAGAACCACAGCTCTCAAGCAGAAAGAAAAAGCAATTTTCATGTCTGTTACCTAGATTCCTTACCCCATGACTGGCTCCTTAAATTTCCGGAAATCTATAGAATCGACCCACAGATAAGATAAAGTTTACAACATCTTATGGCATCATGGAAGATGCAATTTATGGATGAATGGCCAGCATATAGGAACAATCGTCCAGGATATCTATCAGTAGCTATCGGAATGACGCAGAATTAAAGACTGGACCACGCAGTGCTGAAGAGACAATTCCAGGACAAATACCGAAAGCGAATAACAAAACTGACTCACACTCACTTCTCAGGGGGGAACTTAATAGCCGCCAGTGATACTGGTCCTGGTCAATTCTTTTGGGATTATCAACTCGAGGGATCTTCACTAAATTTCGAAAGCTTCATCTCAACTCTTCAGTGAGGAGATTGTATGCATCGTGAAGGGAGGGGACAAGAAGAGGACTCACTTATATCAAGAGGTTGTACCTTGCTCAAAAAAAGATAATGTGCGAACGTTCTCTGTCTTCTAGTGATGAACTGATGAGGGAGGTGGCAAGGGAGGACAAAGGCTATATGCCTTGCAGACGTTGGAAGAAGGGAGCTGTGCACAGAAAATATCCCACCCTACTCAGTGCAGATAAAATAGAAACCTGAAACAGAAGAATTCCAAGACAGAGTAATCACAACCAACAGCTACAGAAAGCACTGTACAAAGAAAAATGTATCAGACAGATGTCGAAAGTGGGCCATCATAGGCAAGACCGTAGAGCATGACATGGGAGCATGTCCGATGCTCTCTGATACTGCTTACCTGGAAAGACGCAATCAGTTTGCCAAGATAGTGCACCAGCAGCTTGTGATCAAATATGGATTACTTGAAGATGTTTTGCCGTATTACAAATATGAGCCACAACCATTGCTGGAGTCGGGGCTGTTGAACAGGAACCGAAACAAACGGGAACCATCTTAGACATTGTAGTCCCATTCTCCCACAACTTTGCTAAGACCGAACGAGAAAAGATACTGAAGTACGAGAATCTTACATATGATTTAAAGAACACTTGGACGACTAAATCAAATGCAAATCTTTCCCCTGGTAGTCCAATGTTGAGACAAAAAAATTATAATGATTTTGATTTAAAAATTGAACACCCTCACATTTTCATTCAATGATTTTTAATATTCCTCAAAGGACCTTTGAGATTATAAACAACCTAAAATTTTATTGCATATGTTTTATACAAGGTGATTACAAAATTATAGTCGAAAGTCAACACAGCATTTGTTTATTGATGGATATTGAAAATACAACCTTAAAAAAATTTTTAAAAAATCTTTAAATTTCCAGTAAATTCAGTGGCTTTGGTATCACTGGAATTGGTGCGGACATATAAATACATATGATATGTTAAACTTGACCTTATAGAGTATCTAAAATGAAAGAAAACTTTTTTTGTCTTGAACACGTGCGGTTTATTTACGACTATTCAAGAATTACCGCATACGAGAGAACGGGGGTAAATGTAGCAACTAAAGTTTTCACATCTGTTTGTAATTTTTGCAGAATGCAATAAGTAAGGAAGGTACGTTATTATAATACT
>JAUIMW010000862.1:0-14677 GCA_033557785.1 Enochrus cinctus
CATGTGAAATATGAAGTTGAAAAACTTGAAAATATGCCTTCAAATGCTTTTTTAAAACATTTAGCCATACAAAAAAAAACATATCTAGATGTGCATGATATAAGACGATATGTATTTTTTATATGTATATATCCAAGTTTTTGAACTTCTCAAAGTTCACATGACCAACAACATCGCAATAGTGATAATGACATCGCTACCCTTACAAGAAAATTTTAAAGCTTTTATTTCCGTCCCATAGTCTCTCATTATTTGCTATTGAAAGTTATTTTAAAACTATAGTTATCATGTCCAATAATTGAAATTTATATTTATTTTGCAAAAATGTATATTTATAATAACTACTGTTTATTAAGATATAAAATAATTTATAAAATCCCCTTGAACAACCTTCTCACGATATAGCCCTTTGGGTAATATTTTGCTCTCAGTGAATTATAATTTGTATAATTCCGGTGATGCATAAGTAAATGTTACAATAAAAAATAACTCTCCTAATTATTTAATTTTTACTTTTACAGATACTTGGTACAATGGTAGGAGTAGTACATGCTTTTGACGCATATAAGTCATATCGTTACTATAAAGGTTATAGATAAAGTAATGAGAATAAGATACAAATATATTTCTTTTAATTTATTGCTTTTGTATTTATACTTGATATATTTGCAAATAATAATAAATTTTATGATGAAATTTTTTTCATTTCACCTAGGGTTTTGACAAAAACCATAAAAAATGGCAATTCTGCAATAATGCATAACTTCTTTAGCAAATCGAAAATTTAAAACTTTATCTACAAAATTCTTTGTTTAATCTCTGGTTTATTTTAAAGCACCAAAGATACACATAACTTAAATTATTTAAATAACATTTATTTTCTGCATCATTATTTTCTATGCAATAATGCTAAATATTTTGTATTTCTGTCCATAAATAATGACATAACAATATAAATGAAAAACCAATGTTGTAAATAAATTATAATTGGTATGCTCAAAAGCATCAATGCGAGTAACACAGAACCATAGAATATATTAGATTGTCCAATAAGTTTGTTGATTTTTTCTAAATTGCGTTCGTCATTACTGTCATGTCATTTTGCAGCCCTTGATATTTACTTTAAAAATAATTATTTATTTTTGAATTAGTGTTTATAACTTGCATTTTACCCTAAAGTTTATGGAGCTGATAGCATTAATGCTGCAGACTTGGCTTTGTTACAAAAAGAACTCGGAAATGGTTTTATCACTTTAAAGGAGATTTTAAAGGACTTTCGATTAACTTTAACAAAGAGCGTTTAAGAGCTCTTCAATAAGCAGCAGCCAAATAAAATAAAAATTGGGGAAAGATTTCTTATGTTCACCGCAGACAGTTCTGAATCTCAATTGGAAAAGTTCAGAAACTTATGGTTATGAGTTCAACCAATATCACAAAAATTAATGCACTGTTTGTATGTCCATCTTTTTTGCACGATGGTGTCTCACATTTACTCACCATCAATCATTTATTTTATTGTCATAGGAAATGAAAAATGTATGTCAACATAAAATAGCAAAAAGAATGGGAAAATGATCAGCTAGTAAATTCGCGCGTGAAACAATATATATAATAGTTGCTTAGAGGAGCAGTTAAAAAATGACCAATTTACTGAGATGAAATGATCACATCACACATCGCAAATATGATCATTGACGAGTTAGATTGGGAGATGCTACATTCACTGGACACTGCCCCTTCAGATTATCACCTTTTTCACTCATTTTCGCACATGATTTTCGTGGTGTTTACTGTCGAGGAATCTAAAAATTACTGAAACTCTCTCAGAAAATCATTGCGATGAAGGAGATTACATATAAGATTAATTTATTTAAATAAATAATTGTTATTTCAATAAAATTTTAAAAACTTCAGAATTGAACAAACTTATTGGACAACTTAATGATTTTGTAAATAAATGAATGTGCTCTTATTAGCGTTTAAAATTAACTGTAAAAAAACTTTACACAGTCTAATTAGAATCAGGGTCAATACCCTTGGCGATAGATACCCTTAATGTTAAACTAATTAAGAGAAAACAGATTTTGTTTTACTCAGAATGTATATTTAATTATTTAAATTTATGATTTGACACCAAGATGCGGTTTCTAAAAAAAAATTTAAATTACTATTTAGGTCAAAGGTAATTAGCCTTATTTTGTGTTTCTAGAAAACCTATTATTGAATATTGACTTATTTACCTTGTTTTTCTGGTACTTAAAAATTAAATGCTATTTACATTGAATAGTTATCCAGTTATTTTGACAACATACATAATAGTTTTTGTATCAACTATTTGTACCATCTCCCAGTGGTTCCTCTCTAACATTTGATGAAAGGAACATTTATATTGGGGAATATTTTATAACATGTTTTTCTAAATTACCTTTCTGTAAAATCTAGAATAAAACAACAGCAAGTTTATTATAATTATATATGTGTTTATTTAATTACACTGTTCTACAGAAACCCAATTACAGAATAGGAAAATTTAAATGTTAAGAGACTATAAGTAACATAGTAAAAAGAAACAAAATTGTATTAGCAAATTTTTAATTCTATTAAGAAATTGCTTCTTAAATGAAAGTAAGGATATTAAATATGAACGTATTCTCTTGATCACACTTATATAATCTACGCGTGGTATACATAGGTGAAAAGTACAAAACATGCCTGATCAATATATGAAGAAGATATGACTCTGACCGAAAACTTGAGATTTACTTTCACTTTTCAATAGATTTTGATAATTGAATAAATCACGATGTGGAAAACTCTGAACAGGGTAAACACCATTTTGCTAAAAACTGAGAAATTTAAAACATCTCTGCCCTGATTCCAAAGCCGTAATGTCCCTATAGTAAGTTGTTGATCACCAAATACTAGCATATTCCAACTTAGTACACACCAATGAGTATGATTATCGCATCAATACTTTTAAAAAGTTTAGTATTGCAAATAATAAAACCTAAAATAAGCAAACTGGAGTTTATAATATGTTCAATCAAATCAAATGTGTCCTCCATATCACTGACGACTTGCTGCAAGATAAAACCAGATAAAGAATAATAAGAATAATCTGTATAAAGCAACTTTTTCAAATAAATAACGTCATTTATAAATATTAAAAACTAATATGGGCCCCTTGTAGAAGCCATGGGGTACTTCTGATGTAGCAAAATATTCATTAGAAAACTTATGAGAAAGAACGCTGTGATTTTCCAGTTAAATATTTCGAAGAAATCTGTGAGAATGACCCCAACTTGTAAGCACCTGTATAGAGCAGAACTAACATACTAAGTGAAATTGCGTAGGTCACTAAATCTAGATCGACTTGGTCGATGATATTGAAAAACAGAAGATTTAATTACTTTACTGAAATTAGATAGAAGAGGTACAGGTCTATAATTCTGGACATTTGCACTCTCTCCAGTTTTAAATATTGGGTAGATACATGCAATCTTCCAAACAAAAGGAAATTCCATATAATGAAGAAATAAATAAAAACTGTAATACCAGAATGAATACCTCTGAACTGGCCCATATTATAAAACTAGGGATGCCATCATTTGATTAATAAGCGAACATTATCGGAGCTGATCAAAGAGGCCCTAATAGTGGCATTACTGGGGCATAAGTCTTGAGTATTAGAAAACTGCATTTGAGGTAAGTAGACACTCTCAAAGTAAAAAACAACTGACCAACACTATTTTGGTCAGAGGCTGTAATATTCTTGTACGTCACTTCAGCAGGAATCAAACACTTTGTTAAAATTAAAAATTTCTAAAATTTCTTTGGGTGAGATTTTAAAGTTTCCTCAGCTTCGACAAAAAACTCCTCATAAACTTGAATTCTTGTCCTTGACCTTACCCAATTCCCTGTATACATCCAAGTAATGAGTGTTCGAGGGAAACTGCTTATACATCTTAATTTAATGTTTCTTCTCATGCAAACTCAAGGAAAACCAAGCAGGATAATTAATATGGTTATAATGTTTGCAATGTGGAACATATGTTCGGAATAAGACAAATGGGTCATTATGGAAAATTTCATAGATGTATATCTCAAAATATTCTAGTTTGCTTATTTATTCCCTTTTCTTACATAGAAATGTCTTATATCTATATATAGTAGCAATTTTGAAAATTGACACTCATGTAATTTATTTCTAGGTCTATTTCTAACACAAAATATACTATTCTATCCTTTTCTGATTCATTATATAAGTAACGAACTTTGGGTGATTATTAAAAAATAAACAAAGACTCGTGGAATTATACAGTAGATGGTTCTCAATTGGTTTTTGCTATTCTTTTTTAAGGCCCTGAGCATTTAAGGTTGTTATAGCCAAATATTATCGTCTAGTAGGTCTATTTCTACTTGTCATGAAAAATAATCCAATAAACTCGCAATACGAAGTATATCTTGTGTTTTAATTTACCTTTTATTTATCACAGAGCACTAAGATGATAAAATTCCGAAAACCCAACTAATATTTAATAGTTATGACTTTTTACTTATGGTCTTATGAAAAGTAAAAGATGAGCGCAATCTGAATCTAGTTGCTGCATTATTCCTTTTCAAGATTGATACCTGTTTGATATGCCCCCAGAAAATATATAATAATATCTATAAATAAAAAACATAATATTAAAACAATTTTTTCACCAAAATAATACATATATTTTATATAAAATGTGATTTCTAAGATTAGAAAAAAAAACTATCATTTTAACACTTTCCGAGAACTATAGCTAACAAAGCCATTCTAACAAACATTCCACATTCAGCTTGACGGAAATATGCTGCTCTAGGATCATTATCAAATTCAGGACTTATTTCACCAACTCTAGGCAAAGGATGTAGAACAACCATTTTCCTCTTAGCTCTCGTCATTATGTGTGGAGTTATAATGTAATGCCCACATGCCTGTTATAAAAAAGAAATAATATCTGTAATCAACCTGCAAAATATGAAAAGAAACTACTTACATCCTGATATTCCCTTTCAGTTTCAAATCTTTCACGTTGAATTCTAGTCATATATAACACATCTGTTTCAGGAAGAGCTTCTTCTAAGTATGTATACTGTTCTTGAGATATTCCTTTAGATTGAACAAAATCCATGATGTGTTTTGGCATCTTAAGATTTGGAGGGCTTACATAACGAAGTTGAACATTATACAGTGTAAGTAACCTTGCCAGTGAATGAACTGTTCTCCCATTTTTTAAATCACCAACAAGAGTAATAGTTAAACCATTTACAGTACCAATTTCTTCACGTATAGTAAAAATGTCCAGTAATGCTTGAGTAGGATGTTCTCCAATACCATCGCCTGCATTTATAAGTGGTTTTCGACAATGCTGTGAGGCTTTCTACAATAATATAGTAAGTAACATCGACCACAACAATTAGTATATCAGCACATATCATAAAAGACACAATATAATGAGAGAAAGTTAAGAACCTAATGATAAATTTGAAATTACTCTAAGGAAGAGTTATATATAAAAGATCTTACCAGTACAGAACCAGGTGTGGGATGTCTTAAAACAACAACATCTGCATACCCAGCCATTACGGCTACAGAATCTTCCAATGTTTCTCCTTTTTTCACTGAAGAAGTACTTTCATCCATATATATAACTTTTCCTCCTAATCTTTGCATGCCAGCTGTAAAACTACAGCACGTTCTTGTGCTAACTTCATAGAAAATAGATGCCATAACCTTTCCTCTTAGAATATGATCAAGAGATCTATCTTTGCTAACATATGCTCTAAATGTTTGAGCTAAATTAAATATGTCATTTAATTGTTCTTTGCTAAACATATCAACACTCAAAATGTGTTTCCCTGCTAAACCATGTAAATGGTGATGTGGTTGTTTAGGTGTATCCTCCGTAACTTGCAAGCTAGTTGAAAAACTCTCAGTTCTTTGTCTAGATGAAGGAGGTGGTATTGGTGACACACTTGTATGTGTTAACGAATCATTAGCAAAATGAACTTTAGTAGGTTCAGCTAACAAATGTGAAAACACTTCGTTAGTAGTGCCATCATTTTCATAATCTAAATCTTTATTCAAAAGAATATTGGGCAATTCTTTAAAAGCTGGTGATATAGGACGATCTAAGCCAGAAGAAGGTCTGCTGTTTATCTCCATTAAAGATTTTTTCAAATCCCATTCTCTAACATTTTGACCAAAACCTGGGTTAACAAGTATTTGTCCATCAACATAAGCTATTTCTCCTCGAAGAACAACTCTATGAATTGACCCTTTTACCTTTTTCCCAGCAAATGGTGTCCATCGTGATTTACTATATGGCATGGCATCTGGTATAACCCATTCTTCATCCATGTCTACCTCAACATATGTATTAGGTTGTTCAGGTAAGTTAAATATTCTTCTTGGATTTTTATAAAATTTATTCACAATATCATCAATTGTGAGCTTTCCTTCGTGAACTGCATTTAATAAAAGGGGAAGTATAGTTTCCAAGCCAGGATAACCTGGTGGAGGAGTTGAACTCATTTTTTCCTCAATTGTATGTGGAGCATGGTCGGTAGCAAAACAATCAATTACGTTAAGATTTTCCCAAAGGGCCTGTTGATCTTCTGGTGTTGCAAGAACAGGGCGTACTTGGCTTTTTGAATGTCCCAATTTAGTAATGTCATTTGTCGATAAAAACAAATGGTGAGGACAGACTTCACATGTTACTTTCAATCCCTTTTCTTTTGCCGCTTTTATAATCAAAATTTCTTCCTTTCTTGCAACATGACATATATGAATAGGCCGATTATGTAAATTTGCAAGAAGCAAAATAGCAGCTGTAGTTTGTCCTTCAGCGTGGACACAAAGTGGAGACTTCTTTGGCCAACTGTTCAAATGTTTTGTCCACACACTTAAATCATTTAATTTCAACGTAGTAAATGTTTCATTAAGATACATCTTTAAGCCTGCCACTTCTGAAGATAATTGTGATATAATGGGATAATTATCCATAGAAGCTCCCATATATAAAGCATAATCACATCTAGAATTATCTTTAGCCAATTTACTAACTAAAGATAAAGTTTCTTCGTTAATAATAGCTGGTTGTGTATTAGGCATTGCACAGATCATTGTAATTCCTCCTGCAAGGGCAGCAGCAGTACAAGAATTAAAATCTTCTTTATGTGTTTGACCTGGTTCTCGAACATGCACATGAACATCAATAAATCCAGGTAATTTAATTAATTGACGTGATGTGATACAGTCAGTATGAGTTTTCATTGGTGGAGCTTTTTTAATGAGCCTCAATGCCTATAAAAATAGTATTAATTAGTTTTATATATGAATAAAATTAATCAAGAATACACAAACTATAAATTTCAAACATAATTCCAACTAACTAAAATATGTAAATTTTTTGAAATAGTTAACTCGTGTAGAAAAAGCCTGGAATATATTTTAAATTGTAGATAACTGTACATGTCTATTTAATTTTTATTACATATTTAGTATATACTTGTTTTCTAGTTCATTGTCATTTTTTACAATATGAGGAAAATAACCCCTCATTTAAAAAGTATTTTCATTATATATAAGACCCGAATATTATTATTAATTAAGCCTTAAAAATTAAGAAAATTATAAATTGCTAAAAGTTTTCTTCTTGATACTTAAAAAAAGTGTATGATTATTTTTTTAATTAAAATTCTGAACATGTGCCCAGTCTTTATAATTTTTTTTTCATTTCTTTATTTAAATATTCTTATTAATTTATTATATTTCTTTGAAAATTAAAGTTTTGCATTACACAGCACATATTAATGGAAATGGTCATAAATTTCCATTTTAATTTATATATCTTTAAAACCTACCTCAACTAAAAGCTTTGTACATTTAACATCAGTGACTAATGGTATAGAATAATCAATAGCTAGTCTTCTTGTGCGATAGCCATGGGTCATAAATGACGATACTCTTCTTGCTCCACCATTCCTCATAGGTAAATTTATAACAAGATCAAATTGTTTTTTAGATAAAAATTCGGCAAGTGGTCTTAATTCTCCTTGACTTGTGATGTCATCAATGTTATCAAAAGTCCATTGACAAGATTCCACCTAAAAAGATTAAGATAAGTATATTGGGATTAACATTTTTAAAATAATATGATGAAGAGTTTTTCTAGAAGATTAGTTTAATTATAAGTCAAGATAAAACTACAATTTTATATTTAAGTCTGATACCGAGTATGAGCCAACCATTTCTATTTTTTTTTGTGTTTTCATTTGAACACCACACCCTGTATTAATTGGAGCTTTTCAATTTTAAAACTAACATTATTTACAATTGTCTAAAATATATTCTTTTGAGGTATTGAACTTACACCGACTACAGTCGAATTTTTGCCGTTTGGCGTAAACGTCATTGATTTCTCGATCAATTTCCGACAAAAATGTGATTCTATTTTTTTTTATTCCATTTTTGTTTATAATGAAATAAACAAATATATAATCACATTTTAGTCGTAAATTGATTCAGAAATCAAACTTGATACAATTTTTGTGCGTAGCCATTCTACAACAATTTCTCACCAGCCGCCACTTAATTTTACCCCTTTTTTTCATTTTACTAAAGGCAATCAAAGAATACATAAAATCGTTTAGGTGTGGGAGCTCTGTGGAGATTCTCCTCCACGCCGCGCCTAGGAATATTCTGTGCCATTCTAATCTAGTTAACACCGACATGCTAAAGAGTCCTTGAATGAAATTTTGAAAAGAATATTATAAGGCCTGATCGTAGATGTCAATATTGAAGAAATTTCGAATCCTAAAATTTTAATATCTATTATACAGGTAGGTATATTACATAGATCACGATATCTATTAACTGAAAAAGTACCTTGCAAGAGCAGGAAGAATCAAATGAAATTGACAACGAAGAAAACAAATCCAAGTGATGAAAGCCATTCTAAATGAGCAAATAATTATTTAAAAAATCATTTTCATTTTAAAGGGATGTTAATGTTTACAATCGTAATTTTCGTGACGTCTTCATTTGAATTTCTTTCCTGTTTGGAAGCTCAAGCTTTATGCTATAAAAAGTTGTATTAATTTTTCCTTTTTATGTCATGTTTGATTGTTTTTAACATACAGTTTCTTTTCAAATACCATTGGATTAATTACTCACGTTTGCTACAAGTGCATTAAGGAGAATTAAAATTTTATTTTTAGATGTAAATAACGGAATTACTCTTGATTTGTTTGTAGTTTTTTTTAATCAAAGCCGACAAGTACTAGTGTAGAACATTTCCGTTGTTAAGAACACAACTTAAACATGAACATTTGGACATCTCTTGTTTTATCAATTTTATTAAGATCCAGCTTAATATCAATTGTCAAGATTGTAGATTTAGCAATCATTTTGGGAAAAAACAAAACTAACGATGTTATCAGATTTGATAAAATTTGTTATCGCATTCTTTAAATCACTTTTAACGACGCAGCATTCGCAAGTAGATATTTTGATACTATATTAATGAGTACAGTGTTGATCAATAAATACAGTTAAATAGAGATGTGTATTTAAAAATTACGGTACAATGGGGGGTTGCAAAAGTAAACCAACAGGTGGTAGTGCCAAAATAAAAGAAGTGTGGAATAGACCTATAAGTAAACGTAATTCAACACAAGATCAAAAGGTCCCTGTTCAATATGAAAATGTTTTTTTACAAAGACTCAAAAACCAGTTAGAAAATGATATCGAAAGTTTTATATTAGACCAATTAGTTTTATCGATAATGTTCTTTGAAAACTATGATACGTAAGTACTTGTTTTTATCACGTATTTTTGTTTTGCAAGATGCCTTTTATAGAAAATAGTTGATTGATTATTTAATATGTCAGCTAGATCGACATTTAAAATCAATTTACTACATTAAGATTACTTATGCCAATAAACATGGATTAACTACTGCTTAATGAATGGATTTTAAACGATTTAAAACATGATAAACATTATTTTTATCATGAGACGTTTAATTTTCTCTATAACTGGTTTAAATTATTCAACATATCGAAAAAACTCGGATCATAATAAATAGCAAAATAGAAAATATTTTAGAAGTATGGACAGAAATCATTTCAAAATAGGTATTTATAGATTAAATAACTTTCTCTTCACTATTTAAGTATAAAAAACTTAACATAAAATATTTTAATTTTGTAACTTTTTTATTTTGTATTGATTATCCTTGGTGTTCAAAAAGTTTAAAATGTCGTACGTAAGATTAAACAAATTGCTGTTAAATTATAAGAAATATATCAAAATATCCTTTTGAAGCAAAGTTTATTCAAATAGTACGCATTTTTATAAAAAAACATTTAGTGATTTCCTGCAGTTATTCATCGCACTTAGGCTTCTTATTCAGTTGGATTGAATGTTGAAAAAAGAAAAGGTCAAGCGTGGCGAATAATTTCAGTAAATAACCAAATGATTTTTATGAAACAAGCCACAGGAGGTCACTTTTTGAAACTTGCATCATCGATCGTTGTAATCAGAGTTGTTGCGGTTACTATATACGCGCGTTTTTCTTCCAACTCATAAAGTGACTTGATCAGAATATTTACGGTACATGTAAACAGGCTGCGCTATTCGATGCTTTATGGCTGCACCGACGCTTGGCGTCTATATCGTTTTAAGGTATGAATCATTTCATATAATATTCCAAGAAGAAGGCTTCTAAATACTTCTATAACTTGGTACCAAATAAGTTACATGATAAATCATTAAAGTTAATGAGAACCCATTCACATGCTGCTTTAAAGTGTTTTTATTTGTGCTACAATAATTTATTTGGTATCAAACAGAAGAGTCACTAAATTTACAAAAAATGTATTTTTAGGAATAAAAACCGAGTATTAAGTACAACCTGTACAAGAACTATGTGAGTGAATTTAATAAATTATAAAGTGCTCTACGATGTAGATCTATTAATTTTAAGCAAAGTGATTGGATATTGTTTATAACAATTTTGCAATAACTGCGGATAATAAGATCATTTTGAAATATTCTAAGGTCGAAATACATAAAATTAAGAAAACTTACTAACAGAATTATTTATAAGCCTTTTTCTTGGAATATTGATATAAAATTTACTAGTATTTGATATAGACGCTAAGTGTTGGTACAACTGGATTATAGTTTTAATAGTCCCTAATTTCCTCAAATGCTACAAAAAATAATATTTTTGCCTAAATTTGCTGACTATTAAGATATAGCAAATATCCATCAAATATTTTTTGTAATCTTAGCAAGACTGCTAGTGCAATCACTATACTAGCAAATAGTATATGTTAATCTGCTTTTGATTACTTAATCTTATTTATCAAAATAAATACTAAACATGATGAACTTGCTGGACTTTTAATAATAAATTAGCTTACTATTTATTAATATAAATATCAAAAAATCTTCAACAGTTCAAATAGTATTAAGATCTGCCAAAATAGAATGTATTCATAGCTATTAGTAAATTAGTAATAGTAAATTAATTTTACATGTATACAGAGTGGGAGGAGGTAAGACAGTTTAAATTAACCTGGAAAATTTCCTTAAAATTTGGAATGAAAGTTAAGACCTGAAAATCGATACAATGATTTCAAAACTTTTTTCTCAATGTCATATTTTTAATATTTCTCAACACATGAATGAGTATACACCATTTTAATGAACCGAAAAGTGAAAATCCAAAAATTTTACGATATATTTTTAATTTGTATAGTTAATCTAAACCTATTGAATTGTATGTACATGATTTTGTCATATTTTGTTGAACTTTTTTTAGAAATATGCAAGAGTTTTTTGATATAAACAAAATTTCTGAAATGGAAAAAGATCTGAACCGTTTGTTATTCCATGATCAAAAACAAATTATCATGCCAGATATATTATTTAACCACGTTAATGAAAGAGTAAAGTTTAAACCATGTCACGGATCAAAAAAAGGCAAAGAAGAACCTCTGTTACCGCAAAGAATATATATTTTACATGAAAATGTTGAAGTACTCGAGCAGGATGAACTTGATTATAATAGAATTGATGGTCCCAATGTCTCTGTGACCTTAGAAGAATCAAAAAATAAAGGTATGTATTAATCACTTTTATTAAATATAAACTGAATATTCAATATCCATTGTTCTACTGAATTATCTTTAAATATATTTTTTTTAATATATGTATAATGCTTATAGGTTATGGAACATTAAAAGTAGATTATGCATTTGATGGTTCGAATAAAAGTAAAGTATCAACAATATCAACTATATCATCAACAAGTGAAGCGTCAGTACGAACATCTTCTGGTTCCTCTAAATTTGAAAACAATAAATATAGCGATGAACAACCATCAACATCAAAAGCAGTTGATGAAGAAATATACACCTATGCTACAATAACGAATATTCGAACGCCACACAAACTGGACATAATTGATTATTTCTCACCAAAATTTCCATCTGATTGGATAAAACCAATAAAAGTAAAAAATCTTATAGAAACAACGGCAGATGATGACGATGAAATGAAGAATCAACAGCCAAATGATGACAAAAATAATCAAGATGAACAAGACGATTTATTTATAACAAACTACTACTTAGATTCACAAGTTTTTATGAAACACTTTGTAAATAATGCATTTCCAAATAATATAGGAAAATTATTATACTTTAATGATGCATCTATAAGAAATGCTACATTTATACCAGGTGAGTGAAATGGTATTGTAATTTAATATGTTACATTAATTTTTTTGAGTAGGTACATTATTTTGTGATAGATTTGATGATGCTAGTAACTTACTGAGATATGAAATTTTTCCATCTATAGTTATACCATGGCCATCTAAATTTACATATGAATTTAGATTACGTAATCGCCCAGAAAAAATTGACCCACGGTCCAATAAAATATATAGTTGGCCAACAACTGCAATGGTAAATGTAATAAAGACTCTAAAATGTGTTGTGATAGCAAAAGGTTATTATCCAAAAAAAGGAAAAAATCATAATTGCCATTTAGAATGGGAATTATGTTTTCCAAAAGCGGAACGTTATCTTCAAACAAGAATGAACGATGCTCAAATGAAAGCATTTTTGATATTGGTAACTATATTTAAAACTTTTATAGAACCAGTAACGGATAAAAATGGCCTGCTTATAGAACATTTGCGAATGCTCATGTTTTGGGAATGTGAAAGTAATTTTAAAGACTGGAATCAACGTTTGTTAGGCACAAAAATACTAAAAATACTTGCTACATTGTGCAGACATTTAGGACAAAATAAACTAAATGATTTTTTTATTAAAAGAAAAAATTTATTTGAAAATATTCCAGGAACATTCTTACTAAGCGCACAAGAACGATTACATACAATTCAAGAGAATCCTGCAATGTATTTCATTTCAGCCCTAAGAAATCTGTCATATTCTAATAACTATAAGTTTTATCCAGAATTAGATTTTAAAGAATTACTTCAAATGCTAGTAGTTAAAGATAGCTTGAAATTGTATAAAGAGCCAACTTATAAATCTAATCAAAGATCTGCAGGAAGTGGAAATTTGAAGCCAAAACAAAAGTTGGATAAAATGCAAGACTGGCAGAGAAGACTTTTAGAACAAAAAAAGAAGGAAAGAGAAAAGAAACAGAAAGAAGAACAGGAGAGGCTAGAGCAAGAAAATCAACCAAGAGTGTCTAAGGATTCTATTAATTATAGTGTAAGTCACCATTTCAAATTACTTAGTTCTACTTATAATTTTTGTCTTTTTTTTTTAGTTTGATAAATTTAGTCAATTTGATATAATGAAGAAAAATAAAATAGTTGAATTTTTCCTGATTCATTTTATTAAAATTACTAATAGCAGTTTAAAATTGGCAAATGCACAACAAGCAAGATTTTATCTAAAACAAGCAGAATATTTATGTAACCTTTTAGAAGACACTCCAGCTTATGTCGAAAGTGCTGAAAAGTATATGGATGAAATAAACAAATTGCAAGATACTTGTGACCAAAAAGCTGCTTTAGATCTTAAGGATAAACCTCCGGATATTCCTAAAAGAAACTCAATTGGCCCTTACACAGAAATGGTTATAAATAACACAACTTCATTAAATTTACAAAACATTTCCAACAGTTATAATTTAGGTGTAAATCTAAATATGTCCAAAATAAGTGGTGTTGCTAAAAATATAAAAACTAAAAAAACCACCAGCTTTAAGGAAGAACCAAGATCCAAGAAAGTTGCTAGTTTTAAGGACGATGTTGATATTATAGAATTTTCATAGAAATTATAATAGTACATAATATTAATAATTAATTATCTAAATAAACATTTTAAGAAAATTTAAATATAATCTCTTTCAGTCTGGCATTACGATTGCTAGCTAACTCATAATTAGTTTCCTATTAGATTAGTTATGAGAGAGGCGAATTTGAAAAGTGTATTACCAACAAATTTAATCTGCCTGCTAGTTGCTTATATCCATGGATTTAACCCTTTGCGGTCCAATAATATTTCACGAAGTTTCTCCAGTATGTCTGATTTAATTTACGAAAAAAATACACATATTTTGTAAGTTATATTTAATGAAGTTTAT
>JAUIMW010000863.1:0-14676 GCA_033557785.1 Enochrus cinctus
TACAAGAACCAGCCTTGCTTTCTTCCACTCCTGTGGGAAGGCTCCCTCTCGCAGGACTCTGCTCATTACCCTGATCACCATATCTGGTTTCGTCTGGGCAATGTACTCCGCCACCTCAGGTGGCACGCCATCAGGTCCAGGTGCGCTTCTGCTTTTTATTCGGGAAGTCACCGCTTTCAGTTCCTCCTTCGTGAAGTCTTTGGTTTGTCCAGTGTTCTGCTGTTCCCATTCTCGAATGGATCTTTCTGGGAAGAGCTCCCCAAGTTTACAATTTAAGACCAATAAGCATAGTTACAGTACTATCTAAAGTTTTCGAAAATATCATTGGTTTGCAGCTGTCTAAGCATCTTCAAGAGAATGATATCTTAACATCAGTCGGGATTTAGGCCGGGTTATATATATAATTAAGTCTGTGGATAGTGATGATTTGGCGGCCGTGATGTTGCTGGACTACCAAGGCCTTTGATACAATCAATCATTCAATGTTATTGACCTTCATGGCAACTTCCGGAATGCCTCAGGGTTCCATATTTTTTAATATATATATATATATACAAACTCGTTGTATGATAGTGTCTTACATTGAAAATATCACGTATATGCTGATGATGCGCAGCTGCATATTTCATTTGATCCAACTAAGGCGCGAGAAACTGTTGAGAAAATAATTAATGATCTATCTTTGTCAGAAGTGTTGCTTCCATATTTTGAAAGAAAGTGTCAAGGTCGCCTAATGGTGATCTACGAATTGATAGCATGATGGTATACTGGAAGTAGCATCTCCATCTTCTACAGTTGGTTCAGTTTGGCCCTTAATTTCAATAGCAAGATGTGGACATTCAACGGGTGTCAGATTGTCAGGGCGTTATCGATATCTTAATAGCTTCCAATTGTCAAGTGTTCAAAGGCTTCCCTTTCTCAAATCACTCTTAGGACGTTATTGATATCTTATTGTAAATAAATAAGCAGTAGTATTCAAAACGTTTATTTTATTAAAATAATTCCAAATATAAAAGTTACATAACCTATGATTTACCATGGCAATAAATTGTAGTGCGCATGTCTATTAGCAAAGAAACATACATAAAAATTACATTTTGAGTCATGAACACAATATTCTACTATACTACTGTCAATCTATATTAAATATATCTAAGGTCTGTATAATAATACAGAAATTTAATTTTAACATTTATTATTCAGAACGTCTCCGATTTGGTCTGCCAGTACTTCTGAAACAAACCAAAAATTATTTTTAGAAATTTATGACTTATGACTTCCAGTTTAGTTAGGGGTTTCATCAGTGCAATTCTCACACCTGTGGAAACCAGGCCGTTCAAGTTTTTTAATTTTTCTTTCCAATTTAACCGATAACATCCGGTAGTACTCCGATACATCAGGAACCTTGTTGTCTATCGACTTTGATTTTACTATTTTGTTTAACTTACAATTTTTTACTTGAAGATCCAACATTTTAACATTATTAAAATTAATTTTCTCTTGAAGAGTTTCGTTTTCTCTCATAAGTACCTTACACTCTGAGCAGTCGAAACCTAAAAACTAGCCTTTAGAAAAGCTGCCAAAAAACCTAAGAAAACTTACTTACAATCTGCTAAGCTTCTGTTAGAATTTTGGACTGAAAACCTTTTATCCTTGCGCAAAGCATTCCAGTTAACTTTACTTTTCCACTCCCTTTTCAAATTTCCCATCATAACGTTAATTTCTTCATTCTTCTCGCGCAATTTTTGGTCGCGTTTGTTTAGATTGCTGATCCTCCCATCGAAATTTTGGACTTTTACTTTTAAATTGGAATTTTCTTCCTTGACTTCCTCCAAATTTTCTTCAAGGACCCTGCAATTTTCACAACCTAAAAAACAAAATTTTTAGGCTTTGCTCACAACTTTTTCCAAATAAATTACTCTGTCCTGTCCTTTCTTCTTTTCGCAAATTTTCCGCTATTTCCCTCAGGCCCACCAGTTCTTCTTTCAACCTGGATATTTCTTCATTTTTCATACACATAGTCTTTTCGCTTAAATTCTCGTGGAACTTCAGTTTTTCCTGCAAATTTTTATTTCCGCATGTCATTTCTTCAAGGCGTTCCTTCAGAATTGCTATGTTTTTAAAATTTTTTTGGATCTCTTTTTCGTTTGCAGAAAAAAGAAAATCAATTTCATCCAACTCTGATTCGTGTTCCCTCTCCATATTCAACACGGTATTCCTCAAATTTCCATTCACCTTTGTTAATTCCTGAACGGCATTACTCAATCTTATTATTGTTTTTTTACTCTCTTCTATCTCTTTCGCGTTTTCACTAAAGCAAACGTCTATCTCGTTCATCTTCGTTTCGTGCTCCTTCTTGAGATTCTTCAATTTTTCTTCCAAGCTCTCATTCGCGCACCGTTGTTTTTCTATACGCTCATTTAATTTCATAACTTCTTTACTATTTTTCTCAGCCTCGTTCGTTTTCTCGTCCAACAGAGCCTGCATTTCGTTCAATTCGAATTCGCGTTGCTCCTTCGCGTTCTTTATTTTCTCCTCCAAATTCTTATTCGCCATCATCAATTCTTCGATGCGCCCTATCAATCGCGCTATTTCTTCCTTATTGTTCTCAATCTCGTTCGCATTTGCGTTAAAAAGAAGCTCTATTTCGCTCAACTCGAACTCGTGTTGCTCTTTGTTATTCTTCAATTTCTCCTGCATGTTTTTGTTTTCACGCTTTAATTCTTCTATGCAATCATTTAATTTCGCCATTTCTTCGTTATTTTTTTCGTTGGTACTCAAAAGAAGCTGCATTTCGTTAAATTGGTGCTCTTTGCTGTTCTTCAATTCTTCTTGCAAACTGTTTCTAGCGGATTCTAGTTCCTTGATCGCAAAATTTAATTTTGTTATTTCTTCTTTATTTTCTTCACTTTCTTTGGCTTTTGCGTCTAAAAGAAGCTGCATTTCGTGCTTTTCATTCTTTAATTTTTCTTCTAAAACTCCACAAGCAGAAGTCAATTGCGCAACGCGTTCGTTCAATTTTGTTACTTCTTCATTTATTGCTTCAATTTCTTTGATGTAGGCGTTAGAGCGAAGTCTTTCTTCTTTTAATGCTAACTCATGCTGCAAATTGTTGTTTTTCAGTTCGTTTGCCATATTTTCGCGTTGCTTCTCTATTTCCATGAGGGTTTCGTCTAATTTTATTTTCTCTGCGCAATTTTCTTCAATTTGCTTAGTTGCTTCGTCCAATAGAAGACGCATTTTTTGTATTTCTGCTTCATGGTCTTTGGTTTGGTTCTCCAGTTCAGTTTTAAGTTGTAAGTTGTTTTTCTTCAATTCTTCGTTATGAAAACTTAATTCCACGGCGCCCGCCTCTATATTTTCTTCTTTTGTTTTTTCGATTTCTCCTTGCTGCAAACGATCTACTTCAGTCTTGAGCTGCAAATTGCCTTTCTTCAATTCTTCATTTTGCAGATTTAATTCCACGATGCGCCCCTCTAAAATTATCCTTTCTTCTCGTGTTTTTTCGATTTCTTCCACGTTTGCACGCAGGGCCCGTTTGTTTTTCTCCAGTTCCTTTTTCAACGCTCCTTTTTGGGATTTTAGTTGTTTGATAAGATCGTTAAGTTGTATCATTTCTTCGTTTCTGCAATTTTCTAACTCGTTCGTGGTTATAATAAGCTGCATCCTCTTTAATTCTGCTTCGTGTTCGCGCATTTTATTTTCTAAATTTTTATTTTGTGACGCTACTTTCTCAATAAATTCTTCTAGGTTCGATTTTTCTTCGTTAACTTCCTCGATTTTTTTAATAGTTTCATTTAGAAGCGCTCGCGTTTCCGACTCGTGTTTTAGCTCCGGATCCATCAGTTTCTCTTCCAAACATTTCTTTTCGCGCGTTAACTCCTGAAAAGATTCTTCTAACGGCCGTTTATCTTGCGCAGCTTCTGCTATGCGTCGATTATTAGAGCTTATAATAAGTTGAATATTGTTTATTTCTGATATGTTTTCGTAACGGATAGCTTTCAATTTCGCTTCCAAATCATCGTAGCGTTTCATGGCGTCTCCAAGTCTATCACAAAATTTTTTGTTTTCCGATCTAATTTTCACGAGCTCCCTAGTTTTGGTGCTCAAGCGCATCTGCAAGTCATCTAATTCTGCTTTGCAAAGGGAATTGAAGTCTTTCAAGGCGTCAAACTTCCACTGCAATTCTTTTATTTTTTCGTTTAGTTTTGCGTTTTCTTCCGAATATTGTTTTGATTCGTTCATTTTAGCACTCAGTAAATATTTGAGTTCGTTTAATTTTGCTTGGTTCCTGAAAGTAGTTGCTTTTAAGGTTTCTTGCAATTCCTTGATTTGCAAGTTAAGGCCGTCGACGTGTTTCTGTACTTTCTCGATAAAATCTGATTCTAAATCAAGCATGTGCTTGTTGCAAAATTTAACATATTCTTTATAAAAATTTTCTTCGTTAAATTGGTACTGATTACTCAGAGTAAACACTTCTTCTCTAAGCGCTGTGAGCGCTTGCAGATAGGAAACTAATGTTTCGTCAATTTTTGCCTTCTGGTCTATTTCTGAGTTGTCCTTCCAAAGCTCGTATTGTTCGCTCAGTTTTTCTATGCACACGTCTAAATCGTAAACGATTTCCTTATTTTTGTTTAGCTCTGTAAGTTCTCTCCATTTATCAGATAAAAATATGGATTGCACTTTCCTAAAAACCCCAACTAATTCGTCTTCAAGTTCTTGGTTTAATTTCTTTTCTAATTCCAACAAGAGGTTCCTCAGAACGTCGATTTGTTGAAGACTGGCTTTTTCCCTGTAAAGAAATGCATTCTTTAATAACTTACCTGTTCTTCAGGTCGATTTCAATATTTAGGTTGCGTTTATACACGTCTATATTTATATAAACGCAGCCTTAAAGCTGTTTGTACCTTTTTTCATTGTATGAGCCACCATTTTCATTCAATGATTTTTCGGCTTCCAATTTTAAAGCATTTATTTCCTCTATGAGCTCATTAATTCTCAGATGGTATTTCTGCTTCATTTGTTCATGTGCATACTCTTGGTCGATCAGAGTTTGCTCCAACTCTTCTATTCTATCCCAAAGTTCGTCTTCCAGATCCTCTTGGTTTAATTGTTGTTCCTCTAATTTCTTATTTAACTCACCCTGTAAGTATGTTTTTTTTGTAGTAAAAAAATTTGTCATACTTATCAAATATATCGTCAAATAATAACTTTATAGCAAGCACGTTTCGTTATCATGCTCTCTAGAAAAGTATATGCTCGCAGCTGTATTCATACACACCTCTTATTTATAACAGGCGAAGCAGATATCAATAAACTTAATTGCGATGGCTTGCCTAAGTTAGCGAACAGTGAAGCTGAGAGTATATAGACACATATAGACACAAATAATCAAAAATCTGAGAAGTTTCTTAAAATATAGCTGCGTATAGCTTCGCTGCTCGCTGACTCGGGCAAGCCCTCGCAATTCGATATATTCGCTACGCCTGTCATAAATAAGAGGTGCGTATGAATACACAAACCTGCTAGCATATGCACCTATATTTTAATACACTAATTTATACCGAGCGAAGCAAATATCTATAAATTGAATATGGTATATTTTAAGAAACTTATTTGTAATAATCAAAGCTTTAAGAAGTTTTTTAAAAGCCAAGCAAGCCTTCACAATTCAATTCATTGATATTGTCTTCGTCTGTAATAAATAAGAGATGTGTATATTTTAAGAAATTTATTTGTTCCCAGAAGTGTAGGGACATGTAATGAAACTCTGAGAAGTTTTTTAAAAAATTGCTGCGTATGCTCGCAGCTTCGCTGCTGCTGACTTGGGCAAGCCCTCGCGATTCAATTTATTGATATTTGCTTCGCATGTCATAAGTAAGAGTGCATTTTATTACACTAATTTATAACAGGCGAAGCGAAGAATTGCGAGGGCTTGCCCGAGTAAGCGAGCAGCGAAGCTGCGAGCATACGCTGCTATATTTCAAGAAATTTATTTGTATCCAGCACTGTAGGTACAAATAAGCAAAGATCTAAGAAGTTTTTTAAAATATAACAGAGTATGCTCGCAGCTTCGGTATATTTCAAGAAACTTATTTGTATCCAGCACTGTAGATACACATAAGCAAAGCTCTAAGAAGTTTTTAAAAATATAGCAGTGTATGCTCGCAGCTTCGCTGCTCGCTGACTCGGGCAAGCCCTCGTGATTCAATTTATTGATATTTGCTTCGCCTGTCATAAAAAAAGAGGTGCGTATGAACATAGCTGCGAGTGTGTGCAGCTGCATTTCAAGAAAACTTATTATACGCTGCTATATTTTATTACAGTAATTTATACCAGGTGAAGCATATATCAATAAATAGAATTGCGAGGGCTTGCCTTAGTAAGCGAAGCTGCGAGCATACGCTGCTATATTTCAAGAAACGTATTTGTATCCAGCATGTAGGTACGCATAAGGAAAGCTCTAAGAAGTTTTTAAAAATATAGCAGCGTATGCTTATTCTATTACACTAATTTATAACAGGCGAAGCATATATCAATAAATAGAATTGCGAGCATACGCTGCTATATTTCAAGAAACTTATTTGTACCCAGTACTGTAGGTACACATAACTAAAGCTCTAAGAAGTTTTTTAAAATATAGCAACGTATGCTCGCAGCTTCGCTGCTCGCTAACTCGGGCAAGCCCTCGCGATTCAATTTATTGATATTTACTTCGTTTGTCATAAGTAAGAGCTGCGAGTGTATGCAGCTACATTTCAAGAAAACTTATTATACGCTGCTATATGTTATTACACTAATTTATATATAATATAATTATAGGCGAAGAATATATCAATAAATAGAATCACGGGGGCTTGCTCGAGTAAGCGAACAAATAATAAATAAAATAAATAATAAATAAAATAAAATAATCAAAGTTCATTTTATATTTACTTACTATTTTTTCGTCGAATTTCTTATTAGCATCAGCAGCTTTGTCTTCATTTTCTTTTAATTTAAATTCTAACTCCTTATTTTTTTGGTGGCATTCCCTGTGGCTTTTTGTCAACTCATAGTTTTTCAATTGCAAATCAGTATATTGTACTCTTACTCTCCTCAACTGGCTGTGCAGATCCTCAACAGTCTCTCCATCTTTAAAGAGCTTCTCAAGTTTCGTGAAGTCCTTCAAGTCTTTGTATTCTTGCTCTAGCATCTGGAGGCGAGTTCTGAGAACGGCGATGGGGGTGCATAGCGTGTCACTGTTTTCCGTGCAAAATTAGTGTGTAAAAAATATGAAAATTTATGTTCGTATCAGAAAAACTTACTTGGAATCTTGTAAAGAAGTTTCTAAAAGTTTATTTTCATTTTTCTCTAAAGATTTCCTTGTTTTGATCCTGCAAGGAATCCCACTCCTTTTAATTGATTTTCTGCGTTCTTCCATTGTTAGTTTTTGGATAAATCGAGTTACATTGCTTTAATTTTTGGAGTACATGCTATTTTTAATTAATCAACAAAAATGTTAATATAATTAATTTAATAATATTAAATATCGTAAATAAGAAATTAAAAAATACCTTTATATGCACACAAATAACATAAAAAATTGTTTTAGCAATCGATTTTCAAAATTTAACACTTAATACAACACAAACGACATGGAAAATAATAACAAGTGCCTATTATTGAAATAAAAAATTGTAATGCTATTTTCGAAAAATTTACGAACAGAGTCGGAGTTTAAATATTAGCTTTTATTTTCAACTGCCTTTAATGAAATTGTAAACATTTTTAACTACACTAGGAATAAGAGCAATTTTGTACCTTCATTACAAAACTTTGGTAGTTTCATGTCCTAAGCAAATACATCATTTTCTCTTTTTAAGAGTACATGGAGGACATTCCATGTTCCCTAGATCCCCAGATGATATTTTATATTGATTTTTAAAATTTTATTTCAGTAAAGGGGGTTGGGGGACACGAAATGTCCTCCAGTACTACACATTAAAAATAGAAAAACTTCATAGTCTATTACTTATACAGTACAATAAAGCTTTGTTGGTATAAACCGGAAATGTTTATAGCTGCATCTATTCGTTAACTAAATATATCGGATGGTTCTTTTATGTACCTTGTTATTCACTATAAAATAAACTTTAAGAAAGTCTGTTTATTAAACATGTCTGGTCAGCTGTTTCGACAAAAGAAATGTGTATTTAAATTATGCAACGTCGTTTTAATTTATGCGCGCAAATAAAAATGTATTTCAAAAGCACTTACTGGCTAAATTTAATTAAATAGCGTTCGTATTGAACGAGTTTAACCAGACGTTTTCACGAGGGTCCCTGGCGTAGAAGCCAATAAAATTCTATAACATTAAACTTGGCCGTATTGCTGTGTTTGCGTATCGTCAATTATTTGAAAAAAACTGTTTTTTTCTGAGGCGCGATTCTTTAAACCGTGCGTTATAAACAAGCACGTTATGCTAGGAATTGCACCCTTGCGTGGATCAAATGAGCTTGTGCTCGGCTAAAAAACTAGTTCTAGTATTACGTATTGTCTTTCTCAAAAATAAACGCGATTTTTTCATATTTTTTTTATTGCTAAATAAACTGATTTTTACGTCAAATTAAACTTTCCAGTCTAGCGATAATTGAAGGACGCCCATAACTGTATAATATTGTTGTAACATGAACTACATACATATGATAAGCTATATTAAATTCGCATTACCCGCAAGTAGGTTCGAGTAATAATATTAATAATAATAATGGTAATCTTTTGCAAGGATGCGAAGTCCTACAAACTCTAATTAGCTTAACGGGAGAATGTGGAATTATTCAGATAACCTAATCACATAAAAACTCTCGTTGGATATACCTATAAAATCAATTTTGTTTTTTTTTTAATCAATTCAAGGGCAAATAGCCAAGGTGTGATGCAAAATACGTCCCACTGAATTTCGAAATGCTATCGCTATGTACGAAAACAAGTTCTTTTCATTTTAATTGTCGGAAACGCTTGTTTATGGTAATTATTAACATTTTCGAATAAAAACATTCGCCAACTTCATTTAGGACATAAATTTATCGAGTTCATTTAATATTTCGTGTCAAATGATTTTTTTTTAATGGCAGCAAACGGGAATTTCATTTTTTTTACAAAATACAAATTACAAAGAGATTTTTAAGCGTTAGTGATGAGTATATAGATAGCAGAATATGTGGAGGACATTCCATGCCCCATTCTTAGAGAAATAAAAGAAAAAAATATTACAAAAAAAATTCTATTTCAACAAAAAACGAAGCTTATCGAGGGACTGCAGCCAAGTTTAAATTTGAAACAAAAAATCAAAACTTTCAAAATCTTTTTTTTTTCAGAGTTCAGAAGATTTTTTAGCACGCAAGTATGCAGTCCACCGGCACATAATGCAGAAAAACACAATTGTTCCTAGCCAGAACAGAATCTTAAACGTTAGGCGAAATTGCCAAAGGATATCCAACTTAAAGAATGACTTTTCAAGATGCCTAACGTCGGAGAAGATTTTACATTTGACATAAAAAACTCCAAGGTAAAATAATGTCAAAGAATATGTGGAAGAAATATGTGAGTGACACAAATCATCGATATAAATGATGCAATGTGGGGGCCTCAGCCTAACTAATACGAGATGTTGAAGCATATGTTAAATGCAAATGGAGGTGTTGGTAATAGATCACAACGTCCAGACAGTTCCTTGGTCATGGAGCCGAGAGTGGATGCTTTGGGTCACCGGTACAGATCGCCTGTCAATGGTCCCGCTCAAGTTACCGGATCGAACGGATCCCGGATGCAACAGCAGTACCCGCTCAATGTTTCCCAGCTTCTCCACTCGACTTCCACCAACTTGGACACGTCGAAACATTCCATATACGGAGGAGCTAATTCGATCTTGACTCCGGGAGGTAAAGCGGTCAACGGAGGACTTCACATAACAAGGGAGCGAAACAAGAGTACCGTGAATAAATTTATCGCTAAGACGAAACAGGCTGGAGTGAAAGAGATGCTAGTGAGCTTAGGATTGTTGTGTTTGGTTAGTTTGCTGTTGGCGTTGTTGTCTTTGATATTTCTCTTGAAAATATCTCCTGTGACGGACAACGACATAAGGGAATTGCTGCGGGCGGAACAGTTGACTGTGATCACTGCGGAAGAGTGCCGTGTTATATACGAAGTGACTTTAGCTTTGTGTGCCCTGACGTTGTCTTTAAACTTGTGCTGCCTGTTAGTCTGCGCTATTCAGTTCTTGTTTGCCGTTAAGTTAGTCAAGAGTCCTCATGGAGGAAGTGATAGGTAAGAGCTCTTGTTTTCGTTAAACAAACTTTTAACGTTATTTCCTTTCAGGACAAACAAATACTTACAAAAATCATCTATTAGTAGAGTCTGTGCTGTCGGAGGATTTTTTATATCGATACCGGTATTTTTAACGGGTACGTTTTGTCTACTCGGCTATTTAAATAAATTAAAATTTATTTTATTTTCAGGTATAATACTTTACACCTTTATACAATTTCATTCGACTCCTGCCATAATAACAAGTGTTTTCATCGGTCTTGGAATTATTTTCTGCGGTTGCGCTATGGTTCACAACGTCTTCATATGGCAGCGTGAGAAGACTAACGCCGTAAGGGACTTGGCGTTGCAGCAGCAGCACGAGCAGTCGATGCAACACAACTCATTTCACAGCCTGGCTTCTCCGAACGGACTCAATCAGTCGCACGTTAGTAACTACACCCACAGTATTATCCACTCGCCTTCGCAGATCCACAACAGCAGCGCTTACCTCGTTAGACCTGCCACTACGACTCCGCCTACCGCCGAAAATTTAAACTTAACGAAACGAGAGGCTAGCGGAAGCGTTAGCCCGGGTATGCCAAATGCCACTCTAGATTTAAGTAGCGTCGCTACTACGAATTCTCCTCACGAATTGTCTACTTTAGTTTAAGAGCTATAATGTTGTTCCAATGCCAAAAATTTAGTGACCTTATAGACTTGTGTAATTCGAAGTTGAAGAACATTTTACGGGGTACTGAAATTTTTTTATTTTGCTCTGTATCGTTTCTGGTGCTAAAATTTCAAATGAAAACGCAAAAATCGATAATTTTTAAATTTTTTTACGCAAATCGTGTAATTTTTTTGTAAAATATATAAAGTTCTCTTACATAGTTATATATTTTTAATAAAAAACAAGATTTCTCTTTTTAATATGAAATTGTATATTTTTATTTATATTTACAAAATATTTTCATTTTAGTCATTTATGTTAAGTATTTTTGTTTTAAAATTTTTTTTTGCCCGAAAGCATGGGGTTTTGTATATACATATGCGTTTGTGGATGTCTTGAATGTACTAAAAATACCAAATTAATTTTAGAAAAGGAATTTAACGGAAGTTAATTTGCTTATTTTTAGCTTAAAACATTCAGATTTTTACATAAAAGAAAACACATTTTTTTATGTGATTGGGGTGGTTTATGTAAATATGTACATATATAATTTTCATGACATTCGGGGTGTTTTAATAATTTTAATTTTGTACGTATTTTATATCCAGTTTTTATGTTATTGCTCTGTTTTGCTGCCGACCAAAATATATCCGAGTTTTTTTTTTGTAAATACTTTTCACGATTTGATTAATGTCTTACCCTTTGAGTGCGATCAATATTTTTCGTAAATTAAATGCTCCTAAATTAATTAAGAAGTATATTTTTAAATTTCTGTTTTTCTCTAGCGAACAAAATCATGTTGGCTCTCAAAGGGTTAAAAGCAAGTTGAGCAATTATTATAGGAATCAAATCAGTCATATATCTTGTCATACTGCAGACAAGTTCTTAAAAGTCACCCATCAGTTCCTAAGACTACGCAAACTCAGATTTCAGAAATATGTACCATAAATTTATAGCAACTAAGTACAAATATTTTTTGTGTTAAAAATAAATATGGCTTTTAAAAACCTCATTGTTATTTTAAAAATTTTATGTACATATTTTTTATAAAGTTTATAATTAAAGATTCACGCTCAATGTTGCGTTACGTCATTGTACTTATGGAAATAGGACGATGTAAAACAGACGGATTACTATACGAGTTACTATATTCTATTTACATAAGTATGGAGGGTTTCTCTCAAATATTTCATCATGTAAATAAATATCTACAGGTATATATTTGATAACGACAAATATATATTTCTGTGATATTGATTTTTAGTACAAAAAAAAACCCACTGCCTATAGTACAGGTCAGAAAAAAGTACTATATCTGTATTTAGAATACATATTTTATAATATATTTATATTACTGATCTTGCCGTAGATATTAAATGAATATATTTTATTTTTCAAATTTTTTTTTGTTATTTTTATGTTTATACTCCATGCTGGATACACCTCTCATCTTAACATTTTATTTTAATTTAGAGCCTCTGTTCCTTCGAAAGCAAGATAGAAGCTCTTCATCCTACACTCAGGCAAGCTGCTGCACAAGAACGGAGAGGTTTGCATCTATGTGGATCACCTTTCTCAGTTGAGAATTTTATTAAATAAAAGATTTATTTCAGAAAAAGAATATCAAAATTTCTAATAGTTGCTTATTGGTCAAGACGAATATCTGTAAAAAAAATTATCAAAAATGCACTTTCTGCAGATGTATCTACAGTGTGTAGATAGTGTTTCTGGTTAGAAATCAAAGAAACTAATATCATTGAAAAATGTTCCTTCTGTCTCTAGATGGTGTTTCCTGACTTTTATTAATTTTTCAACTACAATACAACTGCAACATCGATGAACCTGCTTGGACCCAGAGGGCCGTTCCTTCTTCCAAGACGTGCACCAGATGGCGCTTCATGAGATAGGCAAGGTTGCCAGTGTGATTTGGTCTCTCCGATTTTTGGCGATTTTTTAACCGCAAATATTCGTAAGGGGTAGAACCCCTAAATTTTGAAAAACTAAAAAAAAAATTTTTTCTCGAATTTCACTTCCGATTGCGGTCAGGTCTAGGGAAAGGGATGCATTCTTTTAAAAAATTGCCTCCGTTGTTCCCTAAAGCGTCATCTACGGGGGTAAAATCTCGAAAAATGCAAATTTTTCGGGTTTTTTGGTCCTAGCCCTCGAACAGGCCTTGATGGAATTTTTTCGAGTACATCACCTTAAAAATGATGTCCCACATGTACCCACTCTCTTAACCTGGAGACAACACACAGATGCATTAACTCCCCTGTTGAGTGGCTCACATCACGTAGTGAGAATATGCACCTTATAAAAGAGACATTTATACATTATTTAAACAATTCAGCTGCCGGCATTCCCATAGGACAACCAAACCCCTAAGTCCAGCACAACTTCATCACCTCATTGTTTTGAAAAATATTAGAATCTCTTGTTAAAGATCAAATTTTAATTTTCACATTGGCAAACCTACATTTTATAAAGTTTCCACCTTAACATTTAAAAGTCGGAAGAAAATGGGGTTTTTCCTGGTTATAGTACGCGTGGGAGAGACCGTTTGCGATTGCCATCATATGACTTGCATATAAACAGGAGAGGAGTCCTGTATTCGGGAATTAGTGTGCCTAACGACATGCTGAGTGTGACTTTGTTACCAATATTAAAAAAAAAAAAACTAAAATGGCATCTTTATATAAATATATTTTATTCTCTAACCGAGCCCTATGAGACTTCCTCACGCTGTCCTATTCGTTGAGGCTCGCTAAGACTTTGTGTGCAGCATCTGGTGATGTTGAAGGTGAAGTTTTCTCTTTGTATTGGCCAGTATATTACAAAATAAAATAAATAAATATGCATTTATTGGCACCCTCAACTTAATACATTTTACAGTAACAAATTTTTGTTTCATAAATGAAATAAAAAAAGTACAATTCATATGCATCAATGGCGTCAACCAACTCTATCCACTCGGCCTTATAAGGCTTCCTGATCTCCCATAGAGCCAGAAACAGTTGCCACCCGCCGTCACTCAAATACACCATCCAACCCCACTATAACACAAGAACATATATTTTCTATTATAGACCACTTATCTACTTATCTACTGCTTTGCACCATGAAGTCAGCCAAAGAGGCTACTTTTTAATAAGTGCTTGAAGCATTTTGAGTGTGCTCATCCGAATCTGTAGATCGATTGAATTATAAATACTTGAGACACAGTATGAGAATGAACGCTTGAAGTGCTAAAGCCTGCGCTTTGTTAAGGTAAATCTGTGTCTCAAGTTGAGATTATGCACATCGGTTTGATATGATATCCCTTTAAAGAGATAAGGTGGAGTTCTGTTTACTATAATTTTGTTATATAAGCAAGCCATGTGATGAAATCTGCAGCGAGACATATTCAACCATCCCAACCAATTCAAGACGTGTGAAACATGTTCCTCCTTTTGTATTCCATAAATAAACCGCACACAGGTATTCTGCATACACTGGATTCGAAAAACACTAATACTATCAAGGTAGGGACCATAAAGTACACCACCGTAGTTAAAAATGGAGAGCACAAATGCTTCACAAAGGGGAATCTTCAGCATTCTTATAAATTCTATTATAAAGGAGCCTCAATGCAGTATGTGCGCTCTGAATCAATCCAACACCAACAAGATCTTCCAAAGGTCAGGCACTACTGATGTCTCCAGACAGTAATTTATAAGATG
>JAUIMW010000864.1:0-14672 GCA_033557785.1 Enochrus cinctus
ATATATATATATATATATATATATATTATATATATTTATTGAATAATTGAATATAATTATATTTCATATAATAAATTTATTGAAAAGGCATATGTACAAAAATAAATTTTTATTTTATATATTTTTTCATTTTATTCAATTTACCTAAAATACTCTGTTAGTCAGAGTACGTTTAAAAATTAAATGTGATCAATTTAAGACCGACCACTCACAATGTAAACATGTTAATTAATGTTTAAAATGAACAAACTGGTATACTAAAATAATAACGATTTCGGTTAGAAAACTTTCCAGGTAACCCACGTATGAAATAGTTGTTTTCGTGTAGGTACCCGTAGTACTTGTGTTAGTACGATTAAATTCAGTCACATGACTCACTCGGCTTATGGCAAAAGCAGAAAGGCTACGGACTTCTATCTGCGCTTTGGTTAGTAGCAAGTCGATTCAAACGAGATCAACCGCGGAACTAAAGGTGTCTTTTAGTTTTCTTAAGTTGCTCAAACGTGGCATATTTGCGTTAAAAAGTGCAGTGCGGATTCTAATATAGAAAAAAACTAAACAAATTTAAGTTGTGTTGTGCCACCTTTGGATTTTTCTGTTTTTTTTTGTGGTGTTTTTAGTTTCGACCAGGTAAAACACGTTTGTAGCTTATTCCAGTTGACAGGTTTCTTGGTGCTATTTGACCTTTTCGGATTATTGTTGTGGATCATCTTTATTTGTTTGGAATAAATTGGTAAGCGATAGTGTAGATAATGAGTAAATTATATTTATAGAGGTAGTAAACAAGAGAGATTGGTTTTCGCGATGACGTTTGCTTTTGTCAAACCAGTAAAAAAAACAATCGGTGAACTGTCAAACGGGACTGTTCAAATTTCAAAGCGACTAACCTAGATTTTTAGTTATATTGACTTTAATTTAAATTAAAAATGTGTTTGTGCACTTTGTTCCGTTGTTTTCCCTTTTCGTTGATGCAAGAATGTAAACCCTGTCAGCATACAAAACAGGCAGTTGTCGACTTGCATTTTAAATAATGTGTTTGGAAAATTTTCTTTGAAACACGACTAATTAGAAGGTCATTAAACGACTTAAGCTGATCTGATTTGTTTACTTGATAAGGATATGGAAGTGTTTGGTGTATTCACTATACTAAGAAATACAATGATTAAATAATTAGAAATACAAGGAACATTCTATGAAACAGCAGTGTTACTTTATTTATTGCTTCTGATTTATTTTTTCAATACCAACGCCAAAAAAATGCAAACTAAGTATTGTGTTATTTAAGTAAAATAATTAAACTTTTTGTAGTTCTAAATAATAGTATATCTTTTATTTAATCATTCTCTATGGGTTTTAAACATCTAGCAGCTAAAAACTTCCATCGTTACCCTTTTAACATGCCTTCAGGATAATTCCCAGAATTGTTTACACATTTTATCGTCAAAATACCAAGAATTATTTATCCATTACATTTACAGATATTTTTTCATTAAATGTAGAATTTTATTACCTTCTCTATATTTTACAATATTAATTAAAATACAGTAGGTGCTTGAATGTATGTCTGTATGTATTTACGTATGAGATAAACAAATGGAACAAGAACTTCTAGGCTTAGGTAGATCTTCCCTCAGGGTGGCTTTTATGTTGGTGAACTCTTCTGGTAAAAATCTTTCTTTTAGTGAAAATTCATGAAATCAGGATGACTGATTAGTGATAATTGGATATCAGGTTATTGTTAACGAAACCTCGGAGCTTTGAAAGTGATGTTAAATGCTACTGTTGTTTCTGGGGAAACCACATTCCCATTATTATTTCCTATTCTTACTCCACACCAATGCACTCTCAACTTACTGTATTTAAAAGAAACCTTTATTGCTCAAAGACCAGCAAAATATTTAAAAAAAATTGTTTGGTACCTTCACGTCTCCTGTTTGCATGTATGTCATGTTTTTTTTTGCTCGAATATACATTTTGCCATTCAGATTCCAAAGTTTTAATCAAGGTAGTTCACCCGACTATCCGATTTTTCTGGTAAATCAAGATCAAAGTGATGACACTATATTGTGAGAAATAATTTTGCCATTTATTTTAAAACATCGGAATCTTCCAAAAATAGACAAAAATGGAGTGGTTCAATCGAACATAATGAATATTTGTTTTGTGTAAAATTCATTGTATGTAAATTCATAGAAAATGAATTTATCGAAAACAAATTCATCGATTTTGTATACATCTAAACGGCATATCGAATAACTGGATCTAAGGCAGCATCGTCCTAACAACCTCTTGGCTTTAGCGATTGGGGGCAGCGTCCATGATATAATTATTATTTTTCATAATTATTGTTAGAAATTTTACATTGGAAAAATAGAAAATTATAAAAAAATATAAAAGAACAGAATTCTCTAAAACAGTTTTTTAGCAATTCCAAAGATCATTCTAGTTCATATTAGAGAAAAACAGTATGAATGTGAAGTACATAATGAAAATTTGCGGAAAGCTCAAATTTAAAACATTTATTCTATGTAGAAGCCACTTAAGTTTTTTACATAAATGCCAACAAAATATTACGCAAATATATCCAAAAGAGTTAAATCATGTGAATGTGAATTTATTTTTAATAAAGATGTATTTAGCCAACAAAACAGTAACACAGCAAGTTTGTTGGAAGGGTAAAATATCAAAGACGGAAAGAATAGAGATAGGGGTAACTCAGGGACCTATTCTGGGGCCACTTCTTTTTAATATTCTGAATGGATAAACACAAAAATCATGTGTCTATATGCAGATGACACATCTTTCATAATTAAAAAATATCAAAAACAAAATCAGGGCTTTCATTGTTTTCAAATATAAAGTCTATAATATAGTTTTTTTTATAATAATAATCATGAAAAATAATAATTCGAATGAATACTGTTATCTCCCACAGTTGGTATCGAGAGGGCGTCAGGACAGCGTGGCCTTAGGTCCAGCTTTATGCTAGGTTTGCCTTTAAATATAGACAAAATAAATTTTTTCGATTAATTTGTCATTGCATGAATTGATCATTCGATAAATTTATTTTCGATAAACTTCCTTTTGATGAAGTTCACCGTGTGTCCGTACTGACATAGTTCGGGGAAGAACCAAACAATATTCTCACAACTACATGTAACTAGAGGATACTAGAGCAACTAATTTTTAAGAAAGGGCTGCCTGAAAACTGTCTGCTTAGCAATTACAAGGAACAGATACATTTTTATTGTAGATGTTATTTTACTATATACGCATATTTATTCCAATGTGTGACTGATAACATACATGTGTGTGTGTGGTCTTGCAAATAGTGAACTAGAACACATTATGATGTGTGAAACTAAAATCATTAGATCAAATTTTCAAAAATTAAGATTTTACAAATATGTTTTAGAAAACCTGTTCTTATGGTATGATACACAAAATATATACATGATCATTCTTATCATTTTGCATTGGATATTAGAAGAAACTTTATCTAGAATACTTATTATTAAGAGCAGTTCACACACTTTTTCTGATGTGTATTTAAAAAGATGCATATTATTGCTAAACATGTTAAAATTTTATTGTGGTCCTTTTTTTCCGAGGTTAGCGTAAACATAGGTTTACATTATTCAGTTTTTTTATTTCACTGTTTTAACAATGATTTAATCATCCTTTAAATGAACTTCAAAAAAACAGACCTATGAATAGTACAAAAAGTAAGATACATTAATTAATATTTTAACAAATTTATATCAAAAATTACAAATATGTAAAACCTCAATTTTGAAAAAAGGTGTTGCAAGGTTCTTTCATGAGATTTTGTCTAGAGATTAAAAAAATTAGTTGAGTGGCCACCACTTTTCTTATTGCCAGTCAAATTTGAAAGTTTCGGTAATAATTCAGAAAATTAAAAATTTGGTTGTCTGTGTGTTGATGGTGTTCTAATACAAATTGTCAAGGATTATGCTAAAAATTCTATTTTTCTCATTTTCAATATCATACTTGGGTTTTTTTCTAAAATTGTTTAAATATTCGATAAAGATGCAACTGGGTTGTTATCCATCAATGCCTTTCATTTATGATGATGTTCTTACGTTTTTTTGTATAACATTAAAAAATAAGTTTCTCTTGATCTATCCTCCTGCATGGGTATCCCAATTATTACTAGTAATATATTAACTTCTAAAAATAATGTTTTAACTATTTGCTTCAAATTTCATATTTAAATCGTAAGTAATAGCAACTAAGAATTCTCAGCCAAAATCTTGATTTATTAAAGAAAAATTTAAAAAAAATAACTTGCACTCATTAGGCCCTGACACAACTTAAATAATTACCATTAAGAAGTTTAATCGTTAGATTTCACAATATTATGGAGCATAAAATTTTCTAATAATATAAACTAACAATAGAGTGGTGTTCTGGAATTAAATTCCTATTTTAAGATATGATTATGAGAAAAGCAACCATAATTAATAGATTTATTTGTCTTTGTAAGACTGTGGTTAGTCGCCATGTACTATTTCTAATTTGCCTCGTAGTATGTATTTGATTTGTCGAGCAATTAGAAAACTTATTGTTTACATTAAAATCTCAAATTGAATCTTTGCTTAGCTACAATTTTATTCTTAGTAACTACTTACTAGAAATTTTATTTGCAAATAAATTTATGTTCCTGGAGAAAACTTAATTTTTAAAAATAATGAAAATGTTTATTAAAAAAAAAACTGAAGGCTACAAATATAATTTTTGATCACAGGTCAAAGAGGTTTAATATTTAAAATATCAAATATATCTTTTTATTTGTTGAGTAGGTCTAATGTTTTATTGTAATATTTTGGAAACACCAAACCGGTTTCTATTTGGGTTTTTTTACTAACAAATTATTCAAATAAATTTTCAAATTTGTGGAAACTTTTACATATATGTAATTAAATAATGGCAAGCACATGGCTATTTTTATTGCTGTTTTTAGTTTTATCTAAAAGCTGATAATCTGTCAAGCTTCAATTTATTAAAATTTTATTTTACTAATGTTTTCTAATTGTTTCAGATTTCCTCTGCAAGCAACTTGTTGAATTTTGAGCAAGGTAAGTAAGAAATACTTAAATGTTGTTTACCGATATAGATGCTGTGTTCAATATAACAACTTTTTTAAGCATTCATTCTTAATTGGAGTTTTTAGTTTCATTTAAATCTGTTTCAAGATCTAATAATAACATGATCGCCATGCAAAAACTTTAAAAAACCTATTAACATCTATTACTGCTTCATCTCAATATTTTATTTTATAATTCGTTGAAATTTGTTCCATTTTCTTCTATTGTTATAAACAATAAGAAAGCAATTCTAATTACCTTAAAAAACTCGATTGCGTAATTCTTAGAGTATTAGATTACCATAGATTTTTTTTTTTTAAATAAATAAATCTTTCGAAAAGAAGAGCGAAAGTTAGAAGTAAAGTATTTTTTTTATATGAGAAAAATAAAGTCATTGCTTTTTTTATTCAGTCAACATTTATAAATTATTATTTTTTAGTGATTTTTGGTGATGATGTTGGATGATGTTTTTGGGATCTTTCTTGTTAGGACTATTTTCTGTTTAAATTTAAATGTACTTGTGTTCATAGATCAATATCAACCACATAGTTAAAAACAGATGCTATGAACATTTAACTGAATTTATATTACATAATATAATTGTTATATTGTTATAATTGAATAATCCAAACAAAATAAGAAAGAATTTAGTGATATATTTGATTTTTATTAGATAAGTACTATAACCATTGTTGAACACAGCTAGAAAAAATGTATTTTATGTGGGGAGGTAATGATATATTAAAAACTGTTTGTAGGTATTAACAGCTTTAAAGTTCTTTGCTACAGGAAGTGACCAAACTATTGTAGGTCTACTGCACAGCAGTATTTTGGACCCACTTGTATTCTGCATTTTTATAAATAATGTTCCAAAAATGGTCTCCCAAAATTATTTTTTGAGGTCTTCAAAATGTTTAGAACCATTTGTATTTTTTTTAATGACCCTAGGAATACTTCTTGGAAAGAATAAAACATTGCGAATATATCCCTTAAATATTTCCGCTAATTACAAAACAAGTAAATTGTAAATTAACAGAATAAAGATAAACAGCACATTACAGATCTATTAACAGTTATGAAATTAAACATCGATGTAAAATTATGGTGCGTTGGTTCTTTCTGAAAAAGGATCACTACAAGGCTTATGTGATCGAAAATATCCCTTCTGAAAGTATGATTCAAGACTCGCAACACTAGAATGCCAAACTAAACATCACTTAAAGAATGTGACTTTCATTTACAATTTAAAAAAAGGGTACATTTTACAAAAAAGTTCTTGGATTAAAACTGTTCAAAATTACATGAAATATAACACGAAAAATTCAAAAAAAATTTTTTCAAAAAATATAAGAATTTTAAGTACTAATTCCGGTAAACTTTTTTCTGTCAAAACTAATCTTTTTTAAATACCTGATTTTTGGGTTCAGGGAACTTGAACACAGATATTTCCACAAAAAAATGAAAGTCAAAAATTGTCATGATTACTAGACTTCCTTTTTCTTCATAAAAAAAATTAGAAAATTAAAATCCTTTGTTCAAGCATTTAATAATCCTATCTAAAATATCAGTGCATTAGTTTTTGATTAATCGTGTCCACCAAATTCAAAAATAAGAGGTAAAAAAAAATAATTGTAGTTTTAAGTAGAAATTTACAAGTTTACATTGGTAAACTTAAAATTTTGGGAAATTATTCTTGGCATACTGTACTCTTAGATGTTAAAGACATGTTTTCAAGGTTACAGCCTTGCTACTTTAATATCAATTGCCTAGAGTGCTGACTACGAGTTATTTCGTAGTTGTTTGACTTGCCATATTTGTACAGCTACGATTAAATTCATAGTTTATAAGTGTAACTATGCATAAATGGCTTCTGAAAAAAGAATAGAAATCAAGGGTGCTTAAAAGAACAGAAAATTGATAAAACACTTTCCTCATGCTTTTTGGCGATTACTATATTATAGTTTTGAATAATGTAATAAGATTAAATTTAATTGGCTTACCAGAATTCTAAAAATTACTGTGGCAGTCAACGTGTTAAGGAAGAATTTAATTTCATTAACTTCGTGTAATTTTATATGATAGAGGCATTTGTGGGCCACACAGCAAAAGCAAAAAATTAGAAACAAGGAACACAGAAATGTTTTTTAATATAACTAATGAGACGTTTCTGAAATTGTTACGCTACATCGTCATAACTTGATGTGAGACGAAAGATTAATTTCAAGTTTCAATGGCGTAATGTTTACGCCTGATTTCAGATTCAACCCATAAATATTTTAAACTCATTATAGATATTTTTTTAGTATATAATTGAAAAAACACCTTTTTACAGGTACAACAACAAGAAGGATGTTCATTCATTCATCTCATGTGTATCTACTTAATCTCAACATATAAAAAATTAATTTGTATATATTGGGTGTAACTTTTTCAAGTACAATAAATTTAAGTGGTGATAGTACATGTAAAAATATTTGTAATGAATTTAAAACATTTAATAATATCATAAAAACTAGTTTTATAATTTAAGATACGTGTATGAGCCATCTCATTTGCTGCCGTCCATGCAAATGTAGTCGCGATATGTGAAATTACTATGACAATGTTTTAGAGGGGCTGGAAAAAATAGACGGCTAATTTGTGTATCTTAAATATATTCTAACACATATCATCTGTGATGTCTTTAAAGTTGCAGTATTTTTTATAATTTTCAATTTTTCCAATATAACATTTCTAGCAATAATTATGTAAAATAATAATACATCCATTTTAACCATTTATCGTCTTGATTTAATTTCAAAACTTGATATATGGGTTTTATATATATGATTTGTTTTCAAACGTCGAGAAAATAACTAATTGTAAAAGGATGAGAAATGGGTTCTTGTTTATAACAGTTTTAAACTTAAGAGATAATGAAGTAAAAAAGATGAACCGGCTCAAAGCACTTTGAAAGCCAATATTAATAAAAAATGTACATTAATAATAAATAAAAAAAAATTTACTATAAAAAAATGTGTAAAAACATGGAATACATAACTTACAAGTTATAGAACATAAATGAATGCATAATTTCAATCATAATTATACACCGAACTAAGCTATTGAGGCAAATAAACAAATAGTTATTTCTACATTTGGCATAAGTTGCGTACCAGAAATCTGACTTGTTAACCAATATAAAAAAACATTATTTAAAAATGAATTAATAGACATGAAGTACAGAAATAAATAAGAAACAAAAGGTAGCAGCTTAAAACACTATAAAACATATGTTTTACTATATAAAGGGCTTTCTTATTCTTAGAATTCTAATTTTGTTACTACATAATCAAATATGTTATATTGAAAGACCAATTATTTACCTGGTAAATGGAGTGCCGGTACTGCACCAAATTGAGAGTGTATGACTAAAGGCAATTCCGCATATTCTTTTATCGGTTCTAATTAATTTGGGTCCCATGTTATTAATTACAAGATTCTCTCTTCTAATATTTTTTAATGATTACCTACTGATATTAATTAAAATTTTTCTAGTTGAATGTGACAGTTCTGTGTGTCTGTATAAACTCTGGAAGTTATAAAATCCTATGACAAAGCTCTCATTTAACTTGACAATATTGTTTATCTCTGAACTGGACAAATTAAATTATTCACTCAAACAGAAAAGGTCAGACTTGATCAATGGAAAAGAAATAGCGTCTTCTCCATAGTTGAATTAGTAGCCGCTAACAAATAACTAGATAATACATATTAAATTAAAATAGTTATTAGTGGCTACTGGCATTGATTTTAAAGTCCCTTCTAGGCGAATAAGTTTTTTGCGAGGAAAGATCAGAAGTGTAAAATTATAATACTACCAGAGATATAATAGAATGAAATATTTATTTACTGTAAGAAAATCGTCATTTTCATTTTCAAAATCAAAACTAAATTACTTTCCAACAAGCAGATATAAATTTTTATTTTTAAGGCAAATTTAATTTTCACAATTAACATTCAACAAGAAAGAAATATAAGTAAGAGAATTATAAAATTTTTAAATCTTTTTGCTTTCAGATGTTACGTACACCTGTGCATATACTTGTGTCAACAAGACCCTCTGAAAAAGCCTACAACCATGACTCTTCCAATTCAACCATTGTGTGGGGATAATACCGCCCTTCCTTTGAGAGGTGGCCCAGGGAGGAGAAGACCCTGTTTAAGTGCAGCTTGGGCCGATCCTCCTACACGTCGTGAGAAGAGACGGGCTATATGCTCCTGGTCTGTGGGCTACGGTACTCTCACTGAATGTGAAGAAACACCAAAAAAAGTGGCGGAAAGTGCGACTTTGTTAGAGCCCAGAGGGCGGCGACTCAACACCACCATTATCCCCACAACCCATGCCCCCACTACTAACCAGAAGAGGCCACGAAATCGGCTAGACTTCTTCACGATGCCTGGAATAAAATCATTGGTAAACAGGAGACGTAATAGTGGAGAAGCCGTCGAAACGTCTGCACCTTTAGTTCGCCGAGATGGCAGTGTCTCAAATTTAATCAGGCCGACTGCCAGTTTGGCGAGCATAAGAAAGTGTGAGACAGTTTTGGCATTAACTAGTGTTTTGCGCTCGTCGTCGAGTAGTAGTAGTGTGGAGCCTATGCAACCGGTAAATAGATTAAGAGTGTCACCTTCACCACATGGCTCAACCCAACGGATGTGTTCAAGGTGTTCTAGTTTGCTGACTTTAGCTTCTAGTTCGAGATATTCCCTAAATTCCAGCACAGGAGGTTTTGTTCCTGTGCCTGATGAACCTCCACTACTCTGCAAGCTGTGTCTTGTTGAGGTGCCTTCAAAAGATGCTTGTATGATTCAACAATGCAATTGTTCTTTTTGTATAGAGGTAAGATTTTATATATAAATATTTAGGACATATGCTTGTTACCATACAAAAAAATTTGTTTAACCGGTTACGCTTTACGAACGAGATGTACTCGCTCATAACTCACTGTCCCATTTTGTACATTGACGAGACCGTCTCTTACATAAAAGAGATGACGAATTCATTATGTTTCAACAACTTTTAATTAGTTATCTAATTTTTATTTATTTTTAATCTTTTAATTATTTAATTATTTTGTAGTTATTTAAATATTTTAATTTGTTTGTCAGTGTAAATAATAATATATATCTTTTGAGTAAAATAAACTAAAATATCTTCTTAAAACTAAACTAAAATAAATTCTTTTTTCTTAAATGTAAAATCGATGCGTAGAAATAAAAATATACTCTTAAAAATAATGTTTGTTATAACTATGAAATTGTATTTTGTTTTAAATAATATTTGCTTCTTTTAAATTTAAAGTAATTGATTTCTTTTATAATTGGTTGTTCATAAATAATGCAAACTATCGTTGCAGTAGCCCTACTAAATTCAGACTATCCAGTAAGCATTTAAGAAACAACCTTTTACACTGAGTGTTAAAATACCACTGTGTGTAAAATTATCACTGTCTTTTTGGCGCCGAAACGGCTACTTATATACATTTTGGTTATAAAAAGGAAGGGGGAACAGGACCGTACATAACTAATTTAATTGATAGTTATATAAATTATTGTTTTGTATTTTTGAATATTTTATATGTAATAAAATTTTTTAATCTATGTAATCAATATACATACATTTTTCATGTGTAATTTTTTGATATAAAAAAGTAAAAGAAAACATTTAAAACTTTTTTTATTATTAGAAGTATATAAAAAGTAAAATTGTGCATTAAAAAAACATGATCATTTTTTGACCGAATTCTGTTAAAAAATCTAAAGCTTAAGCGGTTAAAGTTGCATATATAACAGTTTTCATAAATTGGGTATAAGTAGTAACAGTTCTAAATACGACTTTCTTATAAGTGACATGACAATATAAATAAATGATTTATTGGCTTATATAAAATTAATACACATTAATCACAGAACCATGTACCTTGACCAAAATGATTAACCCACCTAATTTCTTGAGTGTTGGATTGTTTATTGTCACAAAATGTAGTTTCAACAAAAATAAAAAATATCAATTTTAAGATAAAATTATAAAACTTCAGATTAAAGTTTCTAATGATAAAAGAAACAAATTTTTTCTCTGGCATTTTGATTCGAGTTAGATTCATCCATGAACACTGTACATGTATTTATACCAGAAGTAAACAACAATAGAATTCTGCAAATACATATATTCAATATGATATTATGTAAGTTACATGGAGACATAGGTATTAAGGTTTTAGCTATAATTAGAACGTGTTTATGTTATAAAGTGAATTACAAGGTTATTGTTTAAAAAATAATACTATTACTCTAAATTGTAAAAATTTGCTTACTAATTCACAAAGTAGAATACTTTTTTTAATTTTACATCTACAATGTAATTTGTAGATTAAAAAAGTAGATCTAAAGTAAATTAAGTTAGTGATTTGTGTTTTATTGTAAATGATCTTGACTTTTACACAACATTTTGAATTTGTGTCAAGGTAGAATGAAACAAAAAGCTGTATACTTGACATTCGAAGGACTAAACTAATTTTCAATGTTTATTTTGAATATTGTATATGTTTTGTAAATAAATACACACATATTGTTTCAGTGCATGAAAGCTTATGTAGAATTTGAAATAGCTGAAGGAGCTTACGATATATCATGTCCAGATGCTCAGTGCCCAGCGCAAGGAGTTCTTCAGCAGGATGAGATCAAAAGACTGGCTGGAAATCATCTTTTTGAAAAGCATAAGAAATATCGACTTAATAGAGGTAATATATAATTTTTTTAATTAATTTTTGTACTAATATATACTTGTTTATATTTTGTCAGAAGTAGAAATAGACAACACCAGGATGTGGTGTCCGAGGGCTGGCTGTGAAACTGTTTGCACTCTTTGTCCGACTCAGAGGTGCCAACCACAATGTGTGCATTGTCCGACGTGTACTGTAGACTTCTGTAGCAATTGCAAACTTGAATGGCATAAGGGACTCACCTGTGAAGAGTACAATAAACAATTGGCCAAAGAGGGAAAGGTAATATGCTTAAATTTAAATAAGCAGAATTAAAGTACCATTAACTTCTATTTATAAATCTATGACTCACTTATTTTGAAACTAGGCAATATAGATTAGGAATTTATTGTCTTGATTAATGAATCAGAGGAGATTTTTACCTAATAAAATAATTCACCCAATTCTTACTCACAGCTTTTATTAAAAACAGCATATTTGTAAACAAGTGAGTGTAATAATAAAAAAAGCAATAAAAGTATGTATACCTACCTTATGCTTTCAGTTATTTTGCTGCATAGACTTAATTAGAAATACTACTTTTATTAAACAACAACAATAGCTGACACATAATATATGTTAATTTTTAAATTATTCTTGTTTATAGTTGACTTACATATTTCAGTATATTGCTTATTTTATGCCTTACAGGATCTCTCTGTTATTACTTTGCTATATTGTCATACTCAGAACTTAATTCTTCGCAATGAATAGGTCTTTTAGAATTTTTATTTATGCAATCTGGCACTACAAATTTTTATTTGCTATTTATAGGACACAGTGCTCATCTAAATAATAAGAAAATTATTTCTGTCGTTTATTTTTTTAAGTGATTCATTAAGTGTTATATTCTTTAAAAGATATGATAGAATAGTTTTAAATCAAATATGTTCTGGCTATTTCACATAGATTATAGTAGAACATGAATCATATAGGCCGACTGCTTGTACAACTACGCACGTTCCAGAATGCTAAAGCGCAGGTGCATTGCAAAGGACTAATTATTCTCTTATTTTGCATAATATAGTTTAATGGAAATTATACATATACTGGGAAAATGTTTTTCTGACTGTTTTTGTTCTAAATAAATACCTATTAGAAATACCTATTCATAGTAGTTCCTAATACCAGGTGTACAAATATGAAACCAGATTTTTTTTCTTCAATTTTAGACCTTTATTGTGAAAAATTAGTACAAGATATTTTATTCAAAACGGTCGCCCTTGCTATCTAAAAGTTTTTTCCATCTATCTGGCAATTTGTGAATGCCTTTATAAAAGAATTCTCCAATTTTCATAGAAAACCAGTCATCGATCCATTGTTTTACATTTTCGCAAGAAACCTTTTTTCCATCTCTCCATCTTCTAAAAGAATTGTTCAATTTTCATGGAAAACTAGTCATCGACTTATTGTTTTACATTTTCTTAAGAAATGAAGTGTTGGTCAGCTAGTTAGTAATCTATTATTAATTAAATAATGTGGTAGCCCGAAGGTGCCAAGTCTGGCTAATAAGCTGCATGTGGTAGTTGTTTCCAATCAAACTGCTGTATCGTGTCTTTGGCTGGTCTTCTACAGTGTGGCAGAGCATTATCGTCAAGAAAAATCTGGGCTTCCAAAATTTCATTATTCAATTAGATAAATTGTTGTCAATAATGTTTTCCCGTAATCATTTTATCAGGTTTGAGCACCTCATATAAAATAATACTACATTGGTCCCAGAAAACACAGAGCATTCTTCCGCCCTATGCGATATGGTTTTAGGGTCGATTTTCTCGGTTGACCAGGGTTTACATATAAGCTACAATTCGATGCAAAAATGACTTCTGTTTGTACCTGATGAGGAACAGTTCACAGGTGAGTCTTCTGTTTTCTTGCTGTCAGTCGGGTAAATTCATGTGGCACCCATCTACCGACTTTCCGGATCTTCCTGGTAGAGCTTTCAAATGATTGGAAATGCATTGTTGGGTTACATTTAATTGTTCTATGAGTTTTTCTTGTGTTTGGCTATCATCTTCTTCCAGCAATGCTTGCAATTCGAAGTCTTCAAACTTTTTTGGTGGTCGGTCATGCTTCTAATTTTCCATTTCAAAATTGCCATTTTTGAATTTTTAAACCATTCAAAGCACTGTGTTTTGCCATGAGCATACTCGCCATAAATTTCTACGACCATTCGATGTAATTTGGCTGCAGTTTTCTTCAAAAGAAAGCAAAAATGAACGACGTAATTAATATAGAAAAATATGTGTGGTTGCATGAAACTCATCTGTTTATAGTCTGAATATTGTTGGTAGATACAAAAATTAAAAAAAAAGTGGTATGCAGGTTTTTTTCACAGTAAATACGTTTTTTTTTTATATATGTAGACCTGGTTATATGTGCAATGAATCGTTGTGAGCAATATTGACATAATACATTTAGTAGATATAATATGCATCAATTTTGATTATATATTATATTTAATAGGCATACCTAATCTGTTGGATCAGGGTAACACATATATTAGTGTTTATTGGTACCAGTTGGTAAAATATTTGAATAATTGATATCTTTTCAAGAATTATTATACAGTAAATGATTCGTTCTTGTGAAATCGGCTTGCAACCACTATAATATTTTTTAAATCTAGAATTGGGAAAAAAGATGATTGCTTATTTGTGTTTAATTTGGTACGACAATACTTATTTAGCCTAGGGGTTTCTGTTTAACCATGTTCAACCATTTTTATTACCATCTACATAAATTGGGAAAAACTAGTATACAA
>JAUIMW010000865.1:0-14670 GCA_033557785.1 Enochrus cinctus
ATCCAGATGTTAGTGTTTCTTAGTTTTCTTGTTTGTGTTATAATCTCGTGTTTTTTGTTTTCAGTTGTTAGTTTAACTTTGATCGGCCTGTTCCTATCGCCTTGGTATTTACCAATTCTTTTTATGTCATCTATGTCTATTTTCATGTCTATATTGATTTCCATTTTTTCTAATATTTCCCTGATCTTTTCTCCGTTTTTCTGTCTAGTTTCCGTTTTTTCGTCGGGAATTCCTTTTACTATTAACTCTTCGTTTCTCTAACGAATAATAAGAACGCACGTGACGGAGTGTCTGTTAGAATTGAATATAAATAACAATAGAAGGACCACTAGGAGCCTGGGGAACACGGAATATTCTCTGGGTGGACTGCTACCTGCGTACCCTCAATTGTTAACAATCAACCAACCAAAAATCGTAGCATGCAAAATACCCAGAGGACATTCCAGACCCCTAGTGGTTTTTTTGTTGTGTTGTTAAAAATCAGCAAACATCTCTGGGAGGAATGTCTTTCAGGTATACTGATGTATGCAGTTACAATTGTTATTAAAAAATTGTAAACTCTTCAAAACTTGATGCTTTTCCAATCAGGAGGAAAACGTAACAAGGAGATTTCCCGGAGGAAATTCCATATAACCGGGGCTTGGGAAACATGAAATATTCTCCAGGTACACTGCTATCTGCGTACCCCTATTTTTTTTTTTTTAATATTAATAACACTCTTCTTTTCTCTAAATTCAATTGTAGAGGTAATCGGCAAACATCCCTCTGTTGGAATAGCATAAAATGCACCATAAACGAAGGAATATGAAGGGGTTTTGGAGGTACAGAATCAGTCTTTCACTGTAATTTATTAAAAAAAAACCTTGAAAATATTTTTTTCGCTTTACTGAATTGGGAACATTTTATGTGCTAAGAGTGTTTAAAAATTAATTTCTGCCACCTGAAATAAACTCTCTGTTGCTTTTCTAATCTTTGATCTTTGATCAGGAAGGAAGCTTCTTGTCCATCGATAGTGCTCCTCGGGGAGACCCTTTCACCACCGCTCCCATTTCTGGTCAACTTAAGCTTTAATCGCTTTCTTCCTCTTCCCATCAGTTCTAGCTAATAGGTGCCTTAGCTATTACGCACAATGCGTCACTCGACACCGTTCGGTAGGCCCGTGCCACCCTCAGGTTGGGTTTCCTGCTGCTATTTCCAACCTGGTGTTCCGTATAACAGCACAGAATCTACCACCGTGACCAAAATTGCTCCTCCGTTCCATCAATGTTCCACTGCCACTGTTCTGTCTGCTTTGCCAGTAACGTACGGGAGAAAGTCCAGATATTTTTAGCGTTCTTTTCGACTGTATAGTGACAGGGCCCACCCGAAAAGCGTCTTTTTTTCGACCACTAAGCATGATTGCCTCTGTTGGGCTAGCTCCAAATGTTTGCCAGACATCCATTAGTTGACGATACCTGTGGCTTCCTCCGTTTTTCTGATGAGACTCTTTCCATCTTTTGCCGCCACGATGAGAGCCATGTCATCTGCATATGCAACTGACACAACCCCAGTCGGGAGTCTCAGTCACAGCTAGCTCCTAGCTCCTTCACAATTTCACATCAGGACGCCGAGTTGAATGCATTCTTCACGTCCAACGCAATCATCATCACCAGAGGCCTGGTTTTCTGGCTTCACTTTTTTCTGTTTCCGCTAACTCGACGATCTCATGCAGTGCAGTGATCATCGACCTACCTGCCCGGAAGCCATGCGGCCGATTCAACAGGCCTTCACTATTTTCTAACTCTTTTCCTATTCTTCTAGCTATTAACCCCTCCATCATCTTACCCCAGGAGTCAAGAATGCAGAGCTGTCTAAAACTCTTCGCCTGTAGTTATACCTGTTTCTTTGATTTGGGCACAAGAACCAGCCTTGCTTTCTTCTATTCTTGTGGGAAGACTTTCCGCATCGAGAACCGACGGTGTTCTCCGGAGTCGCTTTGTCACTATCTTATACCCAAGACCCCATATGTCCCTCTCGACCACGTCGCACAGTTCTTGCCATTTTGTTTCCTTTGATCTTGTTATTTCTGTCCTGAGGCTTTTTTTGCAGCCTTGTATGAGTCGTGGAGGAGCTCTCTCTGTCGTTCATCTTCTTATAGATATGTTTACCATTAACAAGTAAAAAATGCCTAGGAGGGCAAGTTACATGTAAAACTGCATTTGCCACCGTCCCAACACGGCAGCCAGACAAAACAACACCGCCAGCTATCTTGTTAATTATATATCTCACTCTCACTGTATGGAATATTTATTTTTATCAACAAATTTTGAATAGTGTTTGTAACTACTCACGTTTTGATATTTTAGTACTATATAAACATTATAATATCTACAGAATTTTATATTGTTTTGATCCACTGAAATCGTCCTTAGAATCACTGAAAGTGGGCCACCTTCACTTATTCATGGTGTAATTGCCAAAGGTTACTTCCTTCCCGTCTCCGTCTTGGCGGCAAATTGAATTATTTTAAAAAACAACAACGTATCCAACAACAAAGTTGAGACCTCTAATCATGAGAAAGACGACGATATCTTTATTACTTTCAGTGCCAGTAATCCATTGTCTATCGATTTAGTTGTTAACAAACGTTAGTTAGCTTAAGTGTAGATGCGTTTATGGGGTCTTTTGTTGGCTAACTACTAATTCCACAACGTTCATCCTGCATTGTGTGTAAACGTGTGGGCTAGAGTACCTGAAGAATAACATAAACCATATGGATTGCTAAATGAAAATATATATCCATAAATTCGCGAAAACAATATGGAGTTACCGATTCTCTGGTAATTCTTTTCGAAGATAATGCGATTGCACAAAATCGCATCCCGGAGGCCTTTAGCAGCGCAAATTACTTTTTAGCCAGCTTCATAATTTATGGCCGTATGGTAGAGAGAAGTAATTTGTTTGACATGTCATTGAAACATTGCCAAGACGATATAAATTTCATTTATAGCAAAAATGAGTTGCCCGTATTACCTATGTAAATTTGCCACAAAACACTTCTTTGTTACATGAATGGAGTGGAATTGTTACTCGCAAATCAATTTTGTAACTCGTTATATGTGTTTTGCATTTAAAGAACTCATTTAGCCTTTGGGTTGGTCCCAATTTTTGCCGATGAAGTATTTAACATTCATATGCAAATAGACATGGCGCTTCTGCCAACTGAGAAGATTTCAGATACCAGGGAGGAGGATATACTCTTGTTCTTACTGAGAGGCTATCTTCCATGTTCATCCAGTAGAAGTAAAAGATACAATTTTGGGCATCGACCAATGACGGAGTTGCAAAAACAACAAAAGTTGTAGATTTCAAGCTACTCAAATTTATTAAAAAGGAGTTAATTAATGTACTCATAAGCACTTTTTGTTTTTGTTATGAAACATTTTTACCACAAAATTAATTAATATTTCAAATAAATTATTTCAAAACATTAACTAATTTAGCCAAACATAAAAGCGATTTCCATTCGACTTTTTCATAAAAACATTTCTTAAATTCCCGGCTTGTTCGCAAATTAATAAAAAGCTCCCTGATAATAAATCAATTAAAATTTCAATGCAGCTACAGTAAAAATAACACGGCGTGCGGGCTTTTAAGTGTAAATTGAACAGAAGCGTATAGGTAGTAGCAGGTCGTCGAGCTGGCAATAGCATGGAAGCTATTCCGTTGAAGGCCTGCCTACTACTGGCTGTACACACTTTTCATCAAAATGACAATGATAAATTATGCATGCGTGCCGCTTGACTGGAACACGAAACATGAATGAATATGCGGAATTTGTTTGACAGAAGTATAATAAATTTAAGGTAACATCTACTTCGGAAAAACGTATAGGAACATGGATAAAACCAGGCGATTAACGGGGAAAAATAACGTTCGCAGAGCCTTGGGTCTTTAGGTAATGGAAGATCGGGACCAGCTTGGCGGGCGTTTCTTTCTTTCTTTTTTTAGGGAGCAATGCTTTGAATACAATCACAATAAAAAGTTTTTTAACAAGCAATGAATGGAAGACTCGAGGAAGCCCTGACAAACTGTACTTCAAGAGTTTACCCGAGTTAACGAGCAGCGAAGCTACGAGCATGCGCAATTTCAATTTTATAAGGGTCGAGGTTAACCGAGGGCAATCGAGAGACTCGACGTATGCGTCACATTACAGTACTTTTGTTATGAAATATATTATTTATAGGAATGTGCATGACTCATTGTAGATGCTATATTCTTTGAATTATGTAACAGCCGGAAACTAAGAGAGGTTGATTTCTATTTGTCTTGCAGTTATTGTAAATTGCCTTAAGAAAAATTGACAGTTCGTCTTGAGTTATGTCAAATAGCGAGGTGTTAACCGTGCAATTTCACCAATGGTCAAAGAAATCTGGCGCCTCTTTCCGCTACATTGTATGAGGTTGATACTACGTCTTTATTGCGTTTAATTTTTTCTTTGCTTATGTACCCAACAAATTGCTTGTTTGATGGAACTGCCTTTTGCATCTTCATTATTTTTGATTTGTTTCGCCGAATGCCGTTTCCTTACAACTCTTTTAAAGGTAACCCAAGAAAATTTGAAATGTCTCTCCTCGTGATTTAATGAGCTCCTATTGCCTCGTCGTATTCCGGTGCCAACGACTTGGTACTAGTCAGTCAGTCTAATTGGAATCCTAACGCACTGTGAGAACCGTGTCTATGATGTGTTTCAAATAATATAGGTGCTCCAGAGGTGCATGAATATGATAGTCAACCTTAATGAGATATTTTAGTACTGAAAATAATATTTACGTTTGTTCAACGAATTTTAGTCACGCATACGTTACGGATGAAGCCATTAGAAAACTTATTGGAAATCTGAGAAGCGAACAGAGGTCTGCATAACCAAATAAAATTATAGCCGGAAATTTAGAGGAGTCCACTGGTTAAATATGTGTGCGGCGGCACACACTCGATCATCGAGGAGGAGGGTGTCCGTTACGCAAAAGGTGCTCGAGAATCCTAAAAAAACACTACGGTGCGGCTCTCCTAGCAGTAGATGCTATGAAGAGGCCACCGCGTCACGCCTGTTGGAATGAAGTCCACAATTTCGCCTTCTAGTTCGCTCGGTAGCGCTAAAGCATTCTTGTGTGTAACATAATTAATACATTTAATATTAAAACGTTACGCGCTTCTGCGAGCCGGAGGAGAAATTATGATTCAAATTCAATTACCTCTCACATACGCCTGTAGTGACATGCAATAATTATAATGCTTTAGAGTTTAGTTCGAAATGAAAATCTGTGCCTATTATGCTGGGGAAATAATTAGCCGTCCATGCATAATTTCTCCAAATTAAAATATATTATGTCGTAATGTAATTAGGAAATTGTCATAAAGGGGCAAAAAATTTCTTGCTGTTGGAGGATTAATCTCATTCTGTTTTGGGAAAGGTTTTTAAATGCTTGTTGGCAAAGAAAAGGTGCTTGTTGCTGCAAATAGAGACATATTCATGCGAGCATAATAGCCGTCGCCCCAAGTCGATGGACTCAGTTATTTAAAAGCAGTATGAGTGTAAACTGTTTGCGATGCTGTCTTAGCTACGAAAATAAATAGAGGGATCTTTGCGTTGTAATCCCGCTCGATGGAGACACGGCAAATTCTCCCGTAACTCGGGTGGCGACTATATGTAGTCACTATGTAGCGTTGTGTTGTTTACGTACTGATTATTGTGATCTCAATATCGTCCCCGAGACGTAATTAGGCGTCTAAAAAAAATATCTTTGGAATTTCTACTTTTTTGTTAAAGTTATTTTTGTAGAAAAATAAGAGTGATACGAAGTTTTTAACTGTTCAAAATAATAAAGAAATGTTCCAACTTAACTTATTTATTTATTACTTGACTTATTTGGCGACTGTACCTTAGTAAATTTATAGTTATAAGTTATAATTAGTAATGGTGCAGTTTGAAATTTACTATTTTTGCTGAGAAATGAAAAGTTTGAATACGTGCAGAATATCGCATTATGGAATTACAGCGGCTTTAAACTCGCATTTCCGGAAATCAATAGGTTTTTATTGGTTCTCGTACGTTTATTTGTCCAATTAAATAGCCGAGGGTCCCTTTGTGGTGACATTTTTGTGTCTGCGACCAGTAAATTATGGAAGTTTGAAGGGGTTTCAACGAATAAAACTTCTGTACGTGGTTTACAATAAGGTGTAAGAGTACATAAATTATTTGCCGCGGACCCTTATGAATAAATCACGGCCCACCCATGGGTCGCGGCCCATACTTTGATAATCCCTCTGTGCCATTAATGGTTGCTGTCGTCTGCCTACCTGCTGTCCGACGGCCTAAAGAAACGACACTTTAATAATGCCTGTATTTGTTGTCGATGAGTGACTTTTCACACCTGTTTCGAATAGTTACTGATTACGCTGCCCCTTTTCAGAAACTTAAATAAATAACAGGTGCCACTCGTTAAGCAAACGATCGCATCGATATTATTTTTTTTTGCTGAGATCCCCTGTGCATTTTTAACTTCTATTATTTATTTTTTAGCACCGCTTACCACTTAAGACCTAAAATGTAGTTTAAAAAAGTCTATGTACGAACCGAACCTAATCAGCTTAATAGCTCTTAAAGAGAAATTTGTCGAACATTTGGTGCAACAAAGATTTTTTGTAGTAATACATGTTTAATAATGAATCTCGAGTAAAAAATTACCATGAACATATAGCATGATGAATTGCATGCGGTTTGGCAACCCCTGGGCATCTGCAGGAACTCGGCGGGACACCGGTTCCCACATCAGAGCGGGCATTCGGTCCGGCCGCGGACCATCATTTGACCAGGCGGTCCTTGTGCGTTTGGATTAATGTAAACAGCACACTGTCCATCCTCGCGCAGCCTCTAAAATAATATATTACTCCTTTATAACATACTACTTTCCCGTGCTGCCCACGCGACAATTCATTAACCGCCGATCAAGAGAGACTAGAAGAGGACCGTAGAGCAAGAGAGGCCTGTCGGTGGGAATAGAGGCGTCCTTACGTCGCCGGTTGTCTTTTGGGTTCTTGGGGTACCTGGACTTCAGTGGCGTAACTAACGCGTTTGTTCTTGGTTTTCCCGATTATGCCAATTTTACTTGGTGTATCCCAGGCAAATTTTTTTTAATGTTGATTTGCGTTGCACGCCAACCATAAGTAAAATTCTTAGTTTTGTCAAAACAAGCAGGAACAATAAACAAAATAGCCCTAATTTAATATTAAGTTTGGGTTGGTAGGCGCCTCTCTGATTTACCACGAAGGAGTCGGAAAAAATGAAAATAATTAATCGAAAGCGTTGCAGAGTGTCCTTGCAACCTTGGTTATTGCGAACCTTCAGCAGACGAGCAACAAATCACCAATTAAACTGAATGTGTGTAAACAGTGAGTTCTGTCGAATTGATGTGTGTGTACAAGTTGAATGAGTGTAGGTTGAACGGGTGACAAATCACAAGACACTGTAAGAGCAATCTGAAGAGATGCTCTAGTCTTAAGCTAGCGGATGGAAGGAGTGGTACAGTACGTGGAGTCAGTCATTCCGCGTCTTTAACCGCGCAGTGTTTATATGAAAGCATTAAGAAAAGCCCCGCATCAACGTGATCACCATGCTTTCACGCACGTTGTTGGCGTACGGCATGGCGCTTGTAGTATGCTCGCTCGTAGTAGTAGATATGAGGAATTCCCGTGACGTTTCTTCGCGAAGCACCCGGAAGCTTTTGGCGAGTTACACGCATTTCATCCCTTTATGCAAATTCGACGAGGATATAATAAATGATGACGCTAGGTTGAACGACAGCGTAATGCGAGCGGATTATGTGTTTTCTGGGAAGGTTTTTGGGGTGCCTCTGGTGAATGATGATGAGAAGACTGTAGATTTTATTGTTTTGGTGAAGCGCCTTTCAAAAAATAATGGTGATTTGGAAGTGTCGCAAGAGGTTAGAGTGAGGAAATTTTTGCGTGATGGTGAAGGAACGAAGTGCAAACAGGTATTGAGACCTGGGTACACAGGGATATTCGTCGGGAAGAAAACTGAAGTGTCTCTTGAGAGCGACGTTGAGTTGGTGCTAAATCCAGTGCCTATTAATATGAAAAATTTGGAAAGGATTAACGCTGCTACAAAAGGTAGGAGTGTTGTTGTGTACGGAAGGATTTGGATAAGAATTAATTGGCCCAAGCCACCGCGCTTAAAAGAAAAATAGTTATTGCCGGTGAAACTTATTTTTATTATTATTAAGTGCTATCCCAATATGGATAATATATAATTAAATATAAATCTGTCTCTGCATAAATTGGCCTCGACGAAAAACACTGAACCCATAACAATTATCTTCGATTCGCGTTGTAATCATTTTAAAATAAATAACTATAATCACAAGTTATAATCTACATTTATAGGGAAAGTTAAAATTAACCTTTTTAACTCCATATAATTAACTGGCGAGGTACTAAAATGAATTTGCTACTGTTAGATTACTTTATATAAAACTGCAGACTACTTGTCAATTTTTTAGCGCTTAAGTTTACCCAATATGGCCTATCTCTGTAATCTTTCTGAAGGTCATCGAGCTTCATTTTTTTTGTTCAATTAGAGAATTGATTTTCGATGTTTTGGGAAACTTTTTGGACTTCAGCTTTCGAGTTAGTAAAAACAAATGGATGGTGCTTGAGTTGCCTCTTGAGGCCTCCCACAAAGTAAGAATCAATGCTGAGCAATAAATTACAGATAGAATTGTCAATTTCATGGAGGTATTGTGGATTCGAGTAAGTGATAATGCCATAAATAGCTTTATATATTGGCTTCTGCCTGCAAATGTATACCTGCACCAACAATAACAAGAAATCGACCTGTTAATAATGGTATATTGTATTACAGACCATATTATTTAAGTAAATTATGTAACTTCAATGTATAAACATTTTACTGGAACTGAATTTATTGATAACACTCGCAATTCTAATAATAATATTTTAAGGTAAGCAATTAAGTTCCATAACTATACTGTATTCGTTATAAGAAGGGCCAAGTTTGCGCATCGTAACTCGACCTTTCAAAACTGAGGAGGGTTTAACATACAATCTAAAGCGTTTCGTTCGATTGTTTTTTGAAATTGTAATAGAAATTATAATTTTAATGAAATATCATTTATTTTTTTTTAAATATTAACTTACAAAAATGTTACAATACATTGAACACAAAAAAAATATTAACATTTTGTTCTGATTCTGCAGAAGACGAATTGGTAATGGGCAAGTTGCTACATTTTTTCTTCATCTTTAATTAAACACTCAACACAATTATTTCACTTTTCTGGAGTCATTAATGATATACTTTCGTTCAAAAGTCTTTCATTGTCATCTCTTTTAAAAGTGCTATTGCTGGTTTTTATATAATTTTAATTTTTTGTTATTTTATTATTCTCAACTCTTGTACTAGTACTATTTAAGTGCTTATTTTTGTGCATCATAAAAGCCCTTCTTATAACAGATAGAGTATAGAATTAGATACGCACATTATTTTAACAAAAAAAAACATTACAGTAAGAAATGTGCATTATTTTGGCAATTAAAACACACTGCTGTTCCGAAGGACAATATTTAAAAACTTAAGGATTCGCTTTAGCAAATGTCGGCGAGCAGCGAAGCTGCGAGTGTCAAAAGCTGTACTACATTGTATGTTTTGTAGTTCCGAGGGGCGATATATAAAAACTTTTTTGCAACAGTTTTTATGTTTGTCAACCTATAACATTATATATTCTTCTTAAAATTTGGCCCTTGACAGTCGCAGCTTCGCTGCTCGCCGAGATTCGCTAAAGCGAATCCTTCAGTTTGCACATTTCTTACTGTAATATGTTTTGTTTGCTAAAACGTACGTACCTTAGTCTAGTTCGTTTTGTTTGCTTAATAACGCACATATCTAACTCTAATGCACTTTAGTTTCCAAAACAAAGCAAATATCTTACTCTAAACTTTATCCATTTTAAGAAGGGTCAAGTTTGGGCATGATAGCCCAATCTTTCAAAGCGACTCATGACTGAGGAAGGATACTTAGAGATGTATAATACAAATCAAATGAACCTAAGGCGCTACGTCCGATAATTTTTTGAAATTGTAACATCAATAATAATTTGAACTGTTAATTATGTATTAATTTACATAAATGTTAAAATTTCAATAAAAAAACATATACATATACAAAAAAATGATATCATGATCTATTACATTGTTAATAATGTGGTCGAGTTGTCACATTTGATGATACACCTTCATTCAAAAGTCTTTGATCGTCAACTCTTTTGACTTTGTTGGTTTTTATATAATTTCAGCAAGATTTCCATTCTTGTAATAAATTGTACTCGAAAAATAACACGCCAACAAATAATACACAACACACTCAGAAATTGGAAGGAAATGTTTTGCCAAGTACTGGTACTATTTAAGTACTTTAATGTGGTTTTGGTCACCCTTAACTTTCGAGAACATTTGGAGACGTGATTTTTTAGGTGACAAACCAATAAAGGGATAATGGTCCAGCGACCGTGGGCGTTACTGACCTACTTACCTTACTTACTCGTATTTTTGTGCATCATAAAAGTCCTTCTTATAACGGTTCAGACATCTTTGAGCAACGTCCCATAGAAATAACAACCAAAATGTCATATGTAAAGCTGAGTGAGTAACAAGAGGAAGAAGTCAATTTGTAAACAAGAAAAATATTTTATGGCCTTCTTGGAGTTCAACCAAGTTTATTATAAGAGCTAGTGGTTGGTTTACATTAAGTGCTCATTATATTTGAAATCATCGCCTATACATTCATAAACAGACGCTCAGAACGCATCAAAACAGAAACAGATGGATTAGTCTGGAGTAAGGGTGAAACTTTGCCGGATTAATTTACAGCTTGTGTTTTTCTTACAAACTCGGAATAAAAGTAAAACTAAAAAAATAAATGCTCTGATAATGCGGTGTAAGAGCACCTGTTGTACGTTTCGTCTGTCCGTCAGCGTAATCTCTCTTGAAACTTCTAAATCTCGTCCTTCTTAGGAAACCATTTCACGCAAACAATGAACGCGGGTATTCTTACCCCCTGATTTACGTCGACACTCAATTATTACTTTCCTCGGGAATTTAGAAGCTTTTTACCCAGAATATAATGCCATAATTAAATATTACAAATTACATAAAACTTTCTTATTATGGTGTCGGGATAGAATACCTTATCTACCTCCACCTAGCTCGTAATGGAGAAAGCGGACCCGCAAAAAAAGAATGCGGAGCCCCGCTCTTTATTAAGAAATATTCGTCTGTCTGGACGGTCGGTTGAACTACGAAATAAAAAACCGAAATAGTTAGAACAACACAGAAAAATTTAAAGTTCCAAGTTCCCTAGTTAGCATCAAACGGTAATAACAATATAACATCGGGTTTACGAGGAAGATACAATTCAAAGAATAACGCTTGATTCACTCCAGCCCACATTTCAGTTTTACATACAACCACAATTAGTATACATTAGATGTAACTTTAATGGTGACTAGATACGTGAAACTCTTGCTGCTCTTGGTCTCGATCTTGTACTTAACTTATTGAAGACGTCATTATTCCTTTTTATATCTGTTTTACCTAACTGTTAACGACCGAATGTATGGTTTACACGATATGCCTCCATAAATTAATTTTGTTGGACACGGTGAAATATTCTGCCGCAAACCGGAGCGGATTGCGGTTTACAGCGCCACTAGATTTCATTGCGTCTTGTAAAAACTAAACTAGTTTTTATTTCTGTGCATCATGAAATTTTATTAAGCAAAATAGTTAGTCAACAGTCTCGAAGAAAAATGTGTCTTGAGTACTTGAAAGCGTCTAACCTTCGTTGCAGGACGTGTAGTAAATAATTCCAAGACCTATTAAAAGTGTATATAGGGTTCAGTAAATGTTTGTGTCAAGTAAATAACAAAAAAAATATTCCTGCAAAACAAATATTTTCCAGAAAAATAAAACCAAACCATATTATTTTTAATTAGAAAATGAACGATCGTGATTTGTTCTGGATAGAGGGCGCGAGTATGTGGGAGGTGCAGAAAAATATTTTACGAGTTTTTTTTATTCGAGGCCATATATGTTTACTGCATTATATAATGCAAAATTATTATACGTGTAGCCATATAATAAATTCAAATTTTTAACACTCTGAAAATGCGTCGCCAGTTTTGCGGGGCGCATATATATTTTATGTTTATTTATCTTTTATTCGGCGCAGCATGTTTCTTTGTTAAGTGGTCCGAGATGCAGATATAAATTTTAAAGCTTCCATTACCGGACTATCGTCAGACACAAAGGATGTTTCGACGGTTTTTGTGCAGCGTAGCCGCGCGCTAGTTCGCGAAATATGAGAAACATCCGCGCGCTCAATGAGACTACACTCCGACAAAGAATTATTATTAAAACCTACCAAAGGAATTATCTAATATTATATAATTTTAATATTCGTCTTTCTGCTCTCGGCGCAAGGAACCTACAAAGCGGACTGTTTGTTTCTCCTCTTTTATTTATTCTTTTTCTTCTTATTTTATCAACAAACTAAATTCTAAATTGTATTTGCGCAAACAGAAGTCTTTTTGGCAAACACTTCATGTTTCTTTAATTTTTTGGCGCAACTGCCTATTTGGTAAAGACAGCGAGGCCGTTTGAATTTTGATCAAAATTCGTTTTAGGTGGCTAAGGGGTGTTGTAAAAAGATGGCGGAAGAAGATAACACAAATTCTAAAGCTAAAGTTTTAAAGTGCACCTCTCCGATAGAGGGATCAAGTGCAAGAATTCTTTAAAAATTTTTCACCCATCTTGCAGTCAAACAATATGCACAGGATGAATCAGTGTATGAAAACGCCAAGTCTGATCACATTGACAACACCATTGTGCTTTTAATTAAAATCATAGCAGCTAAAGATCAAGCAATAACAGCAAAAATTTCTACATTGGAAACACAACCTCAATCCAAGAACATTAAAATGACAATTGGCGCCAAAACAACAGCAACAGCAACCACCCATAGAAATACCAACAGCTGAAGATGAAAATAACTAAACAAAGAATAATGATTATGAAAAAAGAAACAAACTACAAAACAAAAATGTTGATCGCATATACAAACCAAACTAAAACAAATAATGTGGAAACAAGCAAAAATCCTCATAACTTGAGAAAAAACATGCACAAAGAAAGCATCTGGACTAATGTAAATTGAAAGAAATACAAGAAACAAAAACGTAGTAGTTGGTACACTAAAGGAAGATGACAGTAAATGCATGGCCGTCCCAAAACTCAAAAAAGTATGGGTCTTTGCAGGAAGGTTTTATCCCAGTTTGACTGCTGAAGAATTACTTAAACATCTGAAAGAAAAATATGAAACTGAAGATATAACATGTGAGAAACTGAAAAGCAGACATAACAGCCCAAGAGTAAGCTCCTCAGAATCGGCGCAAATAAGACAAATTAAACGACCAAAATTCATGGCCAGCAGGTGTTGAAATTAGCAGATTTGATTTTTTTCGAGCCAAACGAAATGTTAGAAAAATGGGAAACAACATGGAAAACTTAAATAAAAATAAAAACACAAACAGTTTATCAAACAGCAACTTATTATATCTCAAAACAATAGCAAATAAGTATGAAAGAGAAAAAAGCCTAATAAAGAACATACTTATAATTATAGAGAGACTAAACATAAGCAACTACAATGTGTGTGCTAGTTTCTGTAGGAAGGAGTTCAATCATGGGGGTGTTCTGATGGTAGTAAGGAACCAGCTAAAAATAAAAGATCATGAATATGTTGGAAACATGCCCGTTGAAAAGGTAATAGAGATGGCATGTAGCAAGTATTGCTACGTATGGAATTATCCACTGGGGCTCTACCTCTAAGATAAAAAAAATTTTCTGCTAAAAAAGAGAGCCATTAGTGCGACATAAAAACACTGAATACTTACCATGCCGTGTCTATATATTCTTACCTGCGTCATGTATGTACCTCAGAACAAAAAACTGTTTACAAAAAGTAGTGAATTCCATGAACACAACACCAGATATGAAGAGAAGCTCCCAAAAAATATATAGAGATGCCGGAGCGTCGTTCAAGCTGAAGCATTGGCTGATGGGAGAGTCTTTCTACTCTGTGGGGGAGTATATGGAAACTTCCCTGCCTTAAAATATTCTTATTGACTTGCCAGGTAATTATTGATAGAAGCAATTATGGACAATTTCTTTGAGAATATTGCATTATCGCCGACTACAGAATAACCTACGCCGGTGCTGGATTTTGAGCCATCTGTATAAAAGGTGTTATAATTTGGATATTTATTTAATATTTCGGTAAATTTTTTTGTAGATTGTGTAGATCGTTTATTTTTGATAACAGGGAATTCATTCTTGAGCAAATCAGGTGTTAAAAATGTGGCTATATGTGGGGTGTGAGATTCTTGGTTTTAAACTGGCTATGTATAATGATAGTAGTAGACTCCTTCGAGTATGTAGTGATGGTTCACCACTTTCCACCTATAGGCTTTCCATTGGACTGGTTCTAAACGCTCCAGTAACCAATCGTATGCCTTTGTTATGTATGGGGTCTAATGA
>JAUIMW010000866.1:0-14655 GCA_033557785.1 Enochrus cinctus
TGCTTCTGGGAAACAAAAATAGACAATATTAATTTTACAAAATTGAAAAAAAAAACTTGAGGTTTTATATATATATAACAGGTATGCGTAAATGCATTTTGTCCAGCCGTTTGGATTGAATAGGGTACCAAATTGTGAATTATTGGCTATTGATATGTTAACAATTCTCTCTGAAGAGATTATTTATAAACTTCAGTTTTGTGTGGTCTACATGCCTTCTTATTCTCTGATTTTATTATACTGTGATGGATATTCGAGAGGGACACAAGTTCTATAGGTTTTTGAGTGTGTGACTTCATATAATGATGGAATTGCTGTCCACACACCAGGTAACACATGAATATTTGACCTCTATAGGTAATTTTTTCTGAACTTTTTAACATTTGTTTTCTTTTTAATTTATACTTGAGGTGTGTCTGATTAAATTAGCCATTAGTCCAACCTAATTACTCAACAACAGCAACGTAATATTAATTTATTATTTTAAATATCGGATAATTAGAAGAGTTACTTTGTTGACCTTTTAAGATAATAAAGAAAAAAAATATTCTAAATATTAATTTACTCAAAGATAATAATTTTCTTAAAAAAGTTTACCTTCAACAATTCTGCAGCAATAATGACTACAGATGTTGTTCCATCACCAACTTCTTCGTCTTGTAGCTGAGCCAAATCGCAAATTACTTTAGCCGCAGGATGTTCAACTTCTAACAATTTGAGAATAGTAGCCCCATCGTTTGTAATAGTAACATCGCCGATGTCATCGACCAACATTTTATCTAGACCAACGGGTCCAAGTGAACTTTTAACAATGTTAGCAATTGTTGCACATGCCATAACTGAAATAAGAAAGTCATAAGTTAAGTAGTAGAATAACGGAGAACTCATTTTCCTATGCTACATCATGTTTCAACAAGTAATGAGTTACATTAATTTAGTTAAATATTTTGTTAATAACATAGTTTTAATATAAAGGAATTAAATTTTTGCTGCAAAAAATCGAAATTTAGAATAGAACAAATAATATTTCAAAATTTTAAACCGGGTGACACCGCATGACAATGGACTCAGGTTAGTTTCTATCAAATGTTATAATGTTGCCATTACAAAGTATTATTACATACCATTTTGTGTACGAACAGGAGCACCAGATGTTCTGGTCCCTGCAACTGAAAGAGGTGCTGCTACTGTCGACATTTTAAATGAATTTTAGTATTTCGAAATTAATTGAAGCACTATTCGCACGGGAGAGGCAAGTTAGTGGAATTCCTATTGCCAACATAAGAATTAGTCATAACTGATGGTAACTAACTGACAGAAATTAATACCAAAGTAAACTTCAAAAAAAAGTGCCTTACGGTCTTGGTCACAACACACAGAGAAAAACACAAAATACATCTATGAGACATAAATAAAAACTATTTCTTATTCAAAGCAAATTATTTAAGTGGCAACGAAAAATAATTAACACATTTATTTTTATTTGTAATCGATTTCCAACGTTATTTAGGACCTTTTGCCACCTTGTTGGAAGTTTCAATTCCCTGTTCATAAAATTCAGTGCCCTTTGAAAAAAATTTACTTTTAAGTAAGTTCGAGCGCCATCGACATTGCTTTGTCTAGAGAATATGAGGGATGTGGTTAAACCTTCCAGTCTCGCTGCCATATTTTTTTCTTGGGTTAATCTTGCTGCGTGCGGCCTGGCATTATTATATTGCAATATTATCCCTTTTCTGTTGACCAGATCTGGTCGTTTTGCCAACAATTGATTGTGTAATCCATCCAATTGTTGTAAACCGTAACTGATTTTCCCGGTTTCAATAATTCAAAAAGAGTTATGACACCACAGTCTCACTAAAAGCACAATAACACCTTTAAAGTGAGGGATGGTTTAGTAGGGTACGGCTAGTTAATTTGGAGAAAGTCATTGATTGGTACGCTTGTTGTATCTATTTCTCATCACTAGTAACAATCCTTCGTAAAGGATCACTTCTTTGTCTACACAAAAGAGGTGTCCAAATTGTACGCCTTTGATCTTTATTCATCTCTGACAGTAGATGTGGGACCCAAATACCGTGCCTGCAAACCTTGCCGATTTCTTGAACAAGTCTTTGAACTGTTGATCAAGAAGGATACTCAGTTTGGGATTCGTTTCCACCAGTGCTTTTAAAGCGTCCTTATCAAACCCTATCGGGCGCTCACTTCGATCCTATCAGTCAAGTCAAAATCAGCATTAGAAAATTTTCTAAGCCAACGTTGGATCTTATTAACTTTCAATACGTCTCCATACACATCACAAATTTTCTTTGTTGTAACCGTTGCATTAACACCCAATTGAAAATGAAACAGTATGCCACAAAATTCAAGGCCACGTATTGTAAAATTACGTAACAAAACACGTCTTCATACATTTGAGCTCTGAGCTAGAATGTTACATATACTTACTATATTGAAATTAAATTACTAGCTGCTTTTCAGAAATTGTAAGTAGTTTGACTTAGTCCCTCTTTTTGTTTGTCTTTGTTAGAAAAGTTTGCGTGGGTGAGGTGCCGGGGCTGAAAAACCTACCAGTAGATTTTTAAATCCAAATTTCCTTAAATTTATTAGTACAGTGGACCAGTCGTGTTCGCGCTGCCCCAGAGCCCGACAGCAAACTAACTGAAATTTTTAAATTAAACTATGATGGACATTGGATCGCTAAGGATATAATCTTCTCAAGTAAACAGTAAAAGGAATTATTTTTGACTCTTAAAACTATTCCTGATGTTAGATTTAAGGCATTATATTGTATAACGAGTATTGTAGAGTTCTTAAGAGGGCGATAATTGAAACAAAAAGAAGATTCAATAAAGGAAACTAATAAATCTTCTAATGTTATTAAAACATATCTTGAAAATTTCATATTAATTGGTAGATTCATTAAGTGGTTGTCCTAAAATCGCTAATTCATTGTTTTTACAGAAGTGAGTTTCTGGTACTACTACATTTTTAGTCGAAACCTACACCTATAGAAGGTTAATTGGGACTAATTTATTATAAATCTATACGCCATAAAATGTACCACAATCTTCAAATGGTGCCCTTGTTTTATTTTTGCTTATATATAAAATATTAACTATTCTGCAGATATACCAGAGATATCTCTAGAAAATACTTAGAACACACCACCACAAAAGATTCCATTGTGAGTAGACGTTAGACATTTATTTGACAAGCCTACACAAAATATTTGTGTTATGTTTTTATCTTCTACTTCTTCTTTAACAAACGTAAAATATTAGATAATAGTAGTGAGAAATAGTAGTACTTCATTTTACGGGGTTATTGCATGGTCAAAAATAAATTTTAGACAATAGTGGTGGAATTTTGAAAAAAGAATTTTCCTTGGTTTCTAGCTATACAAATAAAAAATCTTTTTTTTTTCAACTTTCAACCTTTTAAGTGTAATGGCATTATTGCATTTCATGTAAACACAATTTAACTGTTGAATACTTTGAGAATATGAAAAAAAATTAACTAGCGCCTTTTTATTGTTATAATTAATTAAACTCATTTTCAGCGTTAACAATATTTTTTATTGATTTTTTGAGAAACATTGGGCAAAACTAGAATTCATTTTAATTAAATCCAACCAAAATATAAAAATAAATGAACTTGTCCTAATCTGCACATTTACTTCAGTTGAGTTGAGTTTTATTAATTCGTAATATTGCAGTTAGATATTATACAAATGTAAAGATTTTGTATACAGTAGAATCCGATGATAACGCGAGTTTGCGGTAGGGCATATGTGACCCGCGTTATATAATAACTGTAGTATAATGTAACTGTATATTACTAATAAAACTGTAATTGCAAAACACTTTAAAAATTTTATTTATCATAAAACATACTGTTATTAATTTAAATAATACATATTACACAAGATAATTTATAAACATTTTTCAAAGTTTTGAGCATATAAAAGGCCGGTCTTTAAACGATATTTGATAAAAATTTCATTTGAAATTTTTTTTAATTTAGTCATGATGACCCATGATGAAGACATATTTTCTGTTATAGCAAGTGCTTGGATGAAGGTATTTAAAAAAAAAGATATTTGAATATTATAAATTTAATATGCCAAATCATGACACACTAGAGTAAAATTCAGATTATTCAAGAAAAATAAGATTAAAGCAGTTTTTATTAATTAAATTAATATTTTTGTGGTGTTTTGAGTATGTTAACTAAATACATACTCACATACATACATACATCTACCTATTATCCACCTATATGGTTCAAATGTCATGCTTGCCATTAAAGTGATCATTAATATTAAATATTTCATATACTTCATACACTACAATTTTGCCATCTAAGCACAGAGCAATGGAGTCCATAGCATAAATAGGTAGCGCATGCGCATGATATTGTAATTGTGGCTTCGGTAGCCATTTTGTAAACTGATGTGTTTGTGTATGCCTCTGTATCTGTTCTCGAAAAAGAGTTAAATATTGTGATTTTATCGAATTATAGACTAAAATGTAGTTGTGTTGTGTGCTATTAAAACATTGTTATAGTTTGTGACATTTACAGGTAATTTCCCGGCATAGTTTTTCTATATCTTGGTTAATTACTTTTTGGGCGCCAACGGTTTCTAGAGTCTGTTTGTATTACAAGATTTTATATAATAATTTTACAAATCTTAGGTGACTATGGACAATTCGTTGACACATATGCTGATGATTCAATAAAAAAATACTTATTTTTAAAAATTTGGCTTAATAAAATAGTGAATATAGAGGTATAACTATACAAAGCTTGTGCAGAGACCTACATATTATAATGCTTTGGAGTTAATGCTTATTTTGCTAGTTAACCTTTTTAAAGAAAAACCTATTTTATTTAAATTTGTTTCAACATATTAATACATTTTTTAAAATACCTAATAGGTTTTTGTTAGATTTACACAAAATGAACAATATACAATTTGTTTAAAAATGAATGTTTATATATGTATGATTGCCAATGGAAACTATTCTCAAAGTGTTAGATTTAGAAAAGCACTTGTTTTGACGAAATTATAATTTATATGTCAAAAGGAGTACTTGCTAAAATCGAGCACTTTGAGAATAGCTTCGATTATAACTATTATTAATAAGTGCCCAATAATAGTTTACATGTATTAACTCAACTATAAAAGAGATTATTCTTATCGATTTAAATTTATGTTATAGCAATATTTTTTGTTAATTTCTTAAAATAAATAACATTAAAATATTTTAATCAACAGCAAGTATTTTTACCTATAGCTGATTTTTATAAAAGTACATAAATTTAAAAAGTTATTATTGCAACGTAATTCTAACTATGAACTATGTTTATCAAACTATAAAAAATATTAAATGCGTGTGTTGCATTTTAGCATGTTATAATATGTAGATGTAAATAGGCATCTTATTTCCAAAACAGGATGACAGGCACTTCTGTATAGATAAGAAGTAGTAATTTGATAGTAATTATATGTTGAAATATCAATAAAAGTAATATAGGCTTTCTTATTAAGAATCATACTTAATCGTATATATATGTATATTTTTAATTCTGATAAACGTATTAAATTTCAATATCCATTGATTTATAGATTTATAAAAATTGCAGTTTATATTATTTTCTTTTTTTAGTGTTGTGAAATTACAAGGCATACTATAAAAATTAAGCATGTTTTATGCACATTTTGTGTTGGCAAAGAAGGGCCCGCTAGCCAGAATTTGGTTAGCGGCCCATTGGGACAAAAAGTTGACAAAAGCACATGTCTTTGAGACTAACATCGAAAAGTCTGTTGATGGTATATTGCAGCCTAAAGTCAAAATGGCTCTGAGAACTTCTGGTCATTTACTTCTTGGAGTGGTAAGAATATACTCGAGAAAAGCCAAATACCTTTTGGCCGATTGCAATGAAGCGTTCGTCAAAATTAAAATGGCTTTCCGGCCTGGAATGGTAGATCTTCCAGAAGAACATAGAGAAGCTGCTGTCAATGCTATTACCTTACCTGAAGTTTTTCATGATTTTGATACCACTATGCCAGAATTGAAGTAAGTAGAGTAAGGTACTTAATAATTATAATTAAATAATTAAATCTTAGTTGTTTTTATAGTGATGTCGATATAGAGGCACAGTTTAGTTTAAATCAATCAAGAGCTGAAGAAATTACCATGAGAGAGGATTACGGCAGCATGGCGCTTGTTTCTAATGATGATGGCTTTGGTGATATGGGTTTCGATACAGACGCTCCAGATTTGGTGAGACATGCTTCTACTTTAGAACCCTCTATGGAACAAAGCAACTTGTTATTTAGCGATGGACCAGTGTTGGATGGTGTTGGTTTAGATAAGGACAGAGAGCCTATACCATCTACATCGGGTACACAAAATATGAATTTTACTCCTATGGAAGTAGGCACTCCTGAAGCATTCCGAGGAAATTTAGATCAAAACATAATATGTAAGTGTTGATAACTGAGATGTAACCTATATATTTGATTTTTAATACACAATATTTATTTCAGCTGGAGGTTTGTTCGAAGGCGGATTATTTGATGATGCACCAATGGGCGATATACCACCAGTAGATTCCCACATACCAGATCCTGTCCCGCCTCCTTCTCAAGACAGCGACGACGATGATATGGACAATTTCGGAGGTCCGCCATCTGTTGGAGGTATGAGTTCCGATGATTCAAGACCTCCATCGGCAATAGGAGGAGTACCTGCAATAGATGTTCCTATTCCCACGCCCTCCGCCCCAACACCGGCACCGTCTATTCATGATGAACTTCCAAAGGATCCTACTCCTGAGCCACCTGTTGATCAAACAACCCTTCTTCACAATGAAGAAGAAAGCTTTGCTCTAGCTCCCGTAGATACAACAGCATTAAAAGGTAAAGTATATACATTTTTTAATGTTATGTAGTATATGTTTTATATTGATTTATTCTAGGATTCGCTAAAGCAAAGAGAAAAAGAAAACTTATTGTCGATGAAGTTAAGAATATTTCTGGTGAAGAAATGAAGAATCAGCTGTCAGATACATCAGATATTGTAACGACTTTAGATTTGGCTCCTCCCACTAAGCGTCTTATGCATTGGAAAGAAACTGGAGGAGTTGAAAAATTATTTGCATTACCAGCAAGGCCTATACCTGCTAGGGCTCTTTCTAAAGTAAGTTGTAATTTATTGAAATTCATTTTTAAATATACAATTACTTTTTCCTTTTTCATTGCATTAAATTTAATTTATACAAGAAAAATTATATTCATGTCATAAAATATGTAACTAAAAGCACATATGTTGTTATAGAATTACCAAAGACATCTGATTTTACGAGCCATTGGCACAGAGGACTTTGCTATGCTTGGCGACCCAGATTCCTTAGCTCTAGATCAGATTAGAGAAGCTGAACAAGAACAACTTAGTATTGAACCACCAACTCCAGTGCGGAGAGGAAGAAAAAGGAAAGTCGTTGAGGAACCTGTAAGAAAAATTTCCCTTTTTGAATTTTTTTTTCTAATAACTTTTATTTTCAGAATAAGACACCATTACACAGACCAGAAACTCCAGCTCATGATGATTATCATATGGGTCCCCCAACTCCCTTGCCGCCACCTACCCCTCTTCCTCCACCTACACCTCTTCATGTACCATCCACCCCCCTACATCCTTCCATGTCTGAAATGCATTCTCCAATTCCTCCTCCAACTCCTCTTCCTCCTGGAACTCCTTTACATCAACCTGCTACACCATATATGCCACCAGGTACCCCTCTCCATGAACCCTCACACGACGATTTGAACCTTAACATGCCACCCCCTCCAACTCCATCTCTTATGCCTTACCCACACACTCCAGGACCTCCATCCAACCTCTCTTATGCTCCTGGAACACCTGGGCCTCTTTCTAACTATAGTTTCCCTCCTGGCACACCTGCACCTCCATCTAATCTCAATTTTCCACCTGGTACCCCAGCACCGCCTACTCCTTTGCACAGCATAGACGACATGCCTCACCTACCACCCGATCAGGTTCATTCTCTTCTGCATGACCAAGATTCTTTAGCAAATTTAGTGCCTCCTATGACGCCTGCAACAACAGAAGATTTGCTGGAAAGTCATGGAATTGGCATTCCACAAACCCCACAACATATGCCCGAATCATTACAGCAAAATCTACCTGATATGGAAAATATGGGTTATGATCATGTAAGTGCATATTTTACATACAAAGTGTTAACGATCTTAACAAATCATTATTTTACAGAATAACATGGCTAACATGGGATATGATGAAAACTTACCTCCTGGAGCTATGTCTGAAAGAGTGCATTCGCCATGGCAGGGTGATTATGATTTCCCAGCATCTGCGGGTCCAGTAAGTGCTAATTATAATTATTACATTATTTAGGTTCAAAATTAATGTTAAATAATTACATACGATAATTATTTTTTACTAAATTCAAATATTATTTTAGGCTGATGAACAACAAGTGGATGAATCTGATGAGCAGTTTGAAGAACGTGTATTAAACAAGAGAGCATATCAAATGTTTACAGTTGTCCGGACTAAACTGCAAACCTCAAACCAAATGACCTTGTCCGAAATGTGTATTCGAAACAATAGAAAAGTGGTATGTAATTCGATGTTTAAAATTCTACATTTTTCGTACTATATTGATAATTCTTGTAGGCTGCACAGAAATTCTACAGTTTGTTGGTTTTGAAGAAATTCCATGTTCTCGAACTTGAACAGGAAGGAGCATACGAGGAAATTTATGTAACTAAAGGTCCCAAATTTGAAAACCCAGTGTTATAAGATACAAATGTATTTTATATTATATTTTTATATATAAAAGAGAAATTTTATCTGTTATGCTTTGTCAACTATTTATTTATAAAAGAGCTATTATTACATGTAGGTATGTGTTTGTTTTTATTGAAAAAAAAAAAAAGAAAATTAAGTTGCCTTTTGCCACTGGTGACATTTCAGTGTGGTTGTAAGAAATGTACATATGTATTTGTAACCTAAAATTAAATTATAAATTAAAGAGAAATTTATACAAATTTAGCTTTACAAAAACATATGTTAGGTGTTGTTGAACTATTATTAATTTTAAGTTAAATACGTTAGATGTTTTTGTAAAGCTCTTTATGGGATCAAAAAAATATAATTATCGTAAAATACTACACAGAATGCTTTTAGTCAATATTCTATGTAGTATTTTATTTCCCTTGTTTAGTGATAGAAATTTCATATTCCATGTTTTTAGAAAATGATTGGAAAAGAATTCAGATTGAAATGTTATATTTTGGTATTATGCACAGGGTTATATTGATAAATTATTTTCAAAATCTAATATTTTGAACTGATTACAAATTATATATAAGTACAACGTATAAATTATAGTTGTAATTATATTTTATAATTTTCATTTTTTTGTTGCGAATTAAGTTTTTATTAAAATATGATAGGTATATCCATGAAATGTGAAATTTTCTTAAAATTTTTGAAATTTACCAAAGGAAATAATGGTACGGATGCAATATTTTATTGTGTATTTTGTAATAAGTGTTAAGTTTGTTTTACTTCTTTTTTTGTATTATTTAACATGTAAAAATGCAATTGGTTTGTTTTTTATTTATTTGTGATTTTTTTAATTCACTTTAAGTGATTTATATATTTTAACGTAATGTGGAGACTGGTATTAGACTTTGGATGTTAAGGTTGTAAACAGTATTCTGTAAAATGTCAAATTATGAAATGCTCATATAATTTTTTTATAACTTTATATTCACAACTAGAAAGTTAGCTACATGTACATAAGTGATGTTATGGATGTAAAGTAAAAAAATTGATATAATTAAATAATTGCTAAAATGTTTAAGAAATAAACCTCTTGTACATACATATCTTCAAATAACATGTAAAAACATTAAAATTGCATCCACACCGCAGTTCTTAAACTTTTATTTAGTTAATATATTATTTTTAGTTAAGTATATAACTTTTTCTCTAATATATTTTTAAATGTTTAGTTTATTTACTTTATGAAGTAGCAAAGTTTTGTATATATTGTAGATAATAAAAGTTATTTACCCATAAAATCCTTTTTATGTTTAAAATTTATGGTTTTAATTTTTTATGAATTGTGGTCTGGAGGATATGGATTTTCCAGGTCTCCTGCCATATCTGTAGAATTTATTGACATTTAAAAATCATTGCTTTTCAAGTCATAACGGCATTTATGAAAGAAAATGAAAAATTCTAGTAACTAGTCTTTTTTGAGTATAGCCTAACTCTATTCACAGTTATTTAACCAAAGTGAATTGTTGTACCAGCTACTGTTACACTAAATTTTCTGTATCATTACATTGCTTGGATACAAACGTGCAGGATGGAAAAAAAAGAAATCAAAGCATGCTCCCATATCAAGAAAAAAAATCTTCAAGGTCTTAATAGATGAGAAGAAATAATTCATACAAAAATGTTTTCCTTTTTTTTAGTGTATAAAGATAATACAACTAAAGGAAGAAATCCATTGGAAATAAGAAACTTTATGTCAAGGTGGATAGGTATATAAAAATGGAAAAAAAAACCTATAAGGTAATTGTTAATTTCTTTATAAATTTAAACAAGATATAGTATTTATGGGGGAACATTCAATAATGAATAAATAGAAGTAGGCAACAAGATTACCTAAATTGGTCAAATTATGAATTGTTACGAAAAAAATATGGTTAATATTACCTACCATACCACTGTTGCAAAGGGGAGACTCACGAATACCTATTTAATGGAGGTGTGAGGGGGGTCATAATTGGAAAAAGTTTTATGCCATGAATAGACTGATTAGACTTATTAAAATTATCATATCTGTGTTTAATTCTTTTAAAAAAAATTTGTCCACTCTGCCAAGACTCCAGCAGCAATCTGAATTTTTATCAAATTCCCCAAACCCACATTATTTAATTCCTTATTCACATCCGCTTTAGCCCTATCATTTCCTACTTTACCCGAGTAGTTCCAACCATTGCTCTTACAAGACCAAAGTATGTCCTTAACTGATTTTCAAATTATCTATTTTTGTAATTAAAATGCGGTTTAGTCACATTACACAATAAGGAATATGAAACAATAAGAACCGTTTGCAAACTCCTGGATTTCGCATACTGTAATGCAGGTCGCATCTCGGAGAAAAACACCAAAACTAACCATACCACCTCCACTGACAGATCCATCCGTATAAAAGGTTTCAAACTCTGCATATTAATCCATCCCCCAATAAGTCCATAAATCGTCCACCAACACACTAAAAAGAGATCTTAATAAATTCGTCAAAATCAATATCATACTTAGAAATCATATCCTACAGGGGGTTTTTATATGTGTTAGGAATATAACTTCTAATTTTAATTGATAACTTGTCAATTAAAAAAATTAACTGAGAAAGAAGAATATTCAATAGTGTAGTTTTCTCTTCATGTTTGTAATTTTTTACATAGGGGTTGATTCTGCAAACATTCGATAGAGCTTAGGTATTATAGAACTCTACTGTTCCGAACCTGTAGTGCTTTAACTTGTTTAAATTTTCTGTATAAACCTTGCTGCACTTGTGCAATTAGATCTTATATTTCCAGTGCTCCTTTTGTAAAAAAAGATGGTGGAACTCTAAAAATGTATTATTTTGCAAACTACCTTATAATATAATTGTAATTCAGAGAAAAATGCCAAAGTTTTGTCCAATTTTCATCTATCAAATCTTCGCGACTTCTCTTCTTGCTGTTAGTATCTGTGGCCGAATGATGTATTTTTTATAGAAATATAATATTTCTATAAAAGAATTAACGGTCAGATTGTGAAGGCACTGTAAATGTTTACTATGTATTTGAATGTATTTTTATTGCCAGAAATAAAGTTATGGTTAAACACGTCTAAATTATTAATGAAAAATCCCATCGCACCTAGACATCAGACAAAAATTTTTTTTTAATCTTGCTTGGCCGTGTATAATAATATGTTATAATACACGATGGACATTCCATATCCCATTTCCTATTCAATTCCTACAACACACAGTAACCATGATTTTACATCTCCTTTTATTATTTGCAGTAAAAACGAAGCGGTATGTCAATGCGCTCTATAAAAATATTTTAAAGCGTTAGTTATTAAATTTTGAAAGGCAAACCCCTAAGGATGCCCTATTCGGCACTTTATACACACCGACGCTTGGTGTCTATAACGTTTTTAAATTTCATAATACATATATTAGTAAACTTATATTAATATAAAAAAAAGAACTCTGTGACGTGGGCTAAACCCTACGGATGATAAACATCGCGTTTTAAAGCTGTTTCTGGTGCAATCCCTATTGCTTTGCCATTTAATGAACGCTCCCACTGACTGATGGTAAATTAGAATTACAGCCACTATTTTGTATTTACATTATATATACAGCATAAAGAACATTAGAAAATCTAATGTTGATAAAATAATTAACTTATAAATTAAGTACAAAAGATGTAATTTTTATTATACAATGATTGCACTTGTGGCCCACAAATATGAAATAATTACGAAACAAATTACGTTGTTTTAGAGAGGAGCTAGCTTAAGACACAATAGTGAAAAAAAATATTATTAAGAAGAATTCTTATCAAACAATAGTATCATAATTTATACAGTTTTGTTATCTACACCATTTCAATAGAAAAGATAAAAACGAATATTTGGATAAAGTGAATGCGAACGCGTCCACTTGCGTGAACATCGCGCACAAAGTTCAATATGTTTACAATCGAGCCAAAATAATCGATTTCATATGGACAAACTGTCAAGAGATGCTGTCAGTTTGTGGGAAGCAGCGGCAGATGTTGTAGATCTTGTGAGTGTGTTTATAACTGACGATGTCTTATTGGGAAATTATTTTAGCGGTTATTATTTTAATACTACCGTTTCTGTATGAGTCTAGTCCGGTATTTCGCTATTATTTAAAGTTTTTCGTATATTACATTATAGTTTCTTTCAACTCTGTAGTTCTCATCCCTGTGTTTGCTTTTAAACCAAAGGATGTACGAAATTTAATGTAAGTATGCTAAAATTTAAAAATAAATGTCGCATTTACATGTGCACTAATATAATTTACCTATTTAAGTACTGCTTAATTGAAGATTTTGTGTTCCTTGTGAAATTAGCTTGATTTAAATGCAATTTTATTTTTGGTTTCCTTTGTTTATATTTGACAGTATTGTTTATTTTTGTATTTAATATGTATTCTGAGGCAAGGTTGTATGTTGTGCCATGATAATTTAATTAGAGTTACATATCTTATTTCACATGCTTACACAAAATTATGCTTGATAATTAAATATTAAAGATATTCTCATTGGCCTATCATCAATAAGCAGAAATATCAATTTAAATAAATAAGAGCTATTGTACTGCGCGTCTTATATGTATTAGCTTAATTTGTAAATGTAAACAAGATCTTTTCTTTGATAAACGGAAAATTGACTTGTTGAAGCTTTTTGATTCATGATGAATATTTTTAAATTAGTTTAAAACCACGGGAAAAATAAGTTACTTTAGACATAATATGAATATAGTAAATTGTCTAATTACAAATTGATAATACATTTCATATCAAATAAGATAAAATAATCATACACATATTATTAAGATATTTGTAGTTGCAGCTCTCAATTTGAGATTAGTCCATCTAATTTCAGAAAAGGTAATTTTTATTTCAGATTAGTCAATTTAATTTTGTCAGATAAGCGTGTTAAAAAAATGATTATTTTTGAAATTAAATTTTGATATTTCTAATGAAAACTTTTGTTTTCTTGACTTAATATATTTTCTGAAATACATATGGAAAAGGTGTAGTTCATGTGACAAGTCTTGAATGCAGCAAATCTCTAATTGCCAATATAATTACATTTAAAATGAAAAAATATGTTTACATGTCTGTGGTTGTGTAGGCAAAAAATTTGTTTAGAATTTTATTCATTAAATAAATCTATCATGTATTGCATTTTGCATCTGGAAATAAACCAAACAAAAAAAGAATAGTTAAAAACATCCTCAGCGAATTAATTACAAAAAAGAACCAACGAAATTTGCCTTTCTAAAAAAAAAAAACCTTTTGAACGATGGTGTACGTTTGATAATACGTAGAGCATACTCCAAAACTAACGATCACCTTTTACTTATGTAACCACATGCACCAATTCACGACTTATTGGCCGTGGTGGTATTAGGGGTATTAGTCCAAAAACTACAAGTTAAAAAAAGTTTTAGTTCATGAAAAAATCGGCAAAGAGCGATCGTGCAAATTTCAGCCGTTTTTTTGTGAGATTTTTTTCTTTTAAATTAAACGTAATGCAAACGCTCTTCAGAATCTTCCCGAAAAAATGTACGTATGAGTGAAAAAAAAAGTGAACGTATGTGCGAACAGGAAACTTACGCGTATCAAAAATTATATTTCTCTTGCAACTTGTGATTACGATGCTCGCAGTATCTTTGAGTTTGTCGCATCGGAGCTTGTCGCAGTATAAATAAAAGAATAGCCCTATTTTTGTAATCACAGTTTCGGGAAAACGGCAAAAGCTGTAAATTT
>JAUIMW010000867.1:0-14655 GCA_033557785.1 Enochrus cinctus
TGGGAATTTTTGCACATAATAGCCCCGGGTATAATCAGCAGTAGTCCTCAAGGGGTTAAGAGTATTAAGGTGATTAAAAGTAATATGAAGATTTTTAAATAGATTAAAAGTACGTAGACGATGGTGTGCCTGGAGGATATTTCATGTTTGATTAATCTTTGACAATTTTTTCTCAAAACTTCATTAGGACTACGAAGAGAACATGAAAGGCAATTTCAATAAAGTGACCAAATTTTTTGATAAAAAAAAGGATCTGCGTTCTTCTTATGATAGATTACATTTAGATAAATTAAGAATACTATCAAGATCATAAAATGAATTACGAGTATGTAGACAACATTGTACCTGATAGACATTCCATATCCTCAGACCAGTTGTCCTTTTATTGTTGTTTATTTTTCTATTCTAATAAAATGATGTTAACTGGTTTCTTAAATGATATAATCAAATTCTTTTAAAGAAAAAAAAAGCATCACCGGGAGTCTAGAAGACATGGAATGCCCCCTACTATCTACGTTCTTCTTAATGATTTGTTAAATTTTGACAAATAAAAAGCATTATTAAAATTTTAAAACATAAAGTAGAAATGCGTAGATAGCGGTCTACCTCTTATGGTACTCCATTATCTACGATCTTCTTAGTGTTTGGCTGAATTTAAACAAAAAAAAAATTATCAAAATTGTGAGTGAAGATTGTTATAACAGAATTGGAATAAATTAGGAGTGCGTAGACGACAGTGTAGCTGGAGGACAATCCATGTCTCCCAAACTCCCTGGTGTGTTATAATCATCTTTTGTTCATCATCAAGTGTGTTCTCCATCTTTCGTAGTTAGTTCCAGAATTTATTCCCAATTTATGGAATCAAGGTACTAGTATAATTTTATGATTTTATTATCATTTACCTTTCGAATTTTAATATATTTCTTTTTTGCAGTTGCTGACTGGATTAGGATGGATATTTGTTAAGCCAGATGATCACCTAAGTGGAGATTGATGGTTTGTGCTGTTTTTATCTGCAGAGGGATGTTCGAGACAATATTATCCGGGTATGTGCTGCCTTCGTCCACCATTCTTGAAGATTCGTTGAAGACAACAAAGAGATTGAGAGAGACAAACAGATGATTTAACCTATCTCTGCTCCTAGAGTTTGCAATAAATTTTACATTAAAGTCTCCAGCTATAATTAAATTTCCTTTGTGTTCCTTTTCTATGTTTTCCAACGCACCTTCTTACAGGTTAAAAAATACTTCAATATCTCCAAGAGGAGACCTGTATACACACAGCACAACAGTATTATAGGTTGCTATCCGCACACCACACATCTCGAAGTTCCTTTCAGAGCACTCCATGGTGTATTTATTGTGACCCAGGATTAGGACACCCCCGTGTTTAAGTTCTTCTATGCAGTAGCAGCTTCCTACGCAGTAGTTGTTTAACTTTATGCTGGACAATTCATTCCGATGAAGCCAATGCTCGGTGACGTCTTGTTCGTCAAACATTGAACATTGACATTTGTGAGTGGTATGTTACTTTTAATTTTTTGATGCAGTATGCTTTTGGTTTTTATTGGGATTTTGCCATTTACACGTTCCATTGCTATGTGGGTGGGTGCCACCCGCTTCTGCAAGCATATTGATCGGGATGTCTAGAATTTAGTTTTTCGCACTCAATATTAGATATGCCAACGTCTTGTAGATATTTCTTGAGAGTTTTGGTAGTTGTTTCCACTCCCAGTCTGTAAACATGAAAAGATCTATATTTTGGGACCGCTTTTATTCCAGTGTCTTTGTTGGTTCCCCTAATAGAGGTGTTTTCAAAAGTTTAGGTCTTTTCCTTTCTTACTTTTTACAGTTTGCCTGGGATTTTCTCCGTGTGAACTTACATTCGGGCTTTCGATTGCTTGTTGGACTCTCTTTCCATCAATGGGCTGTAAGTCCGCCTTGTCTGAGCCATCAACATGCAAGTCGTTTGTTTTGCTGGTACTGGCAACTGCAGAATATGAAGAAGAGGTACTACTGGTTTCCTGACTAACATGGAATGCCCTTCAGTTACCTCTTTATCCTCTTATTGATTAGTTAAACTTGAACAAATAGTTTTTTTAATAAATTTAGAGTTAAGTAGACAGTGAGTCACTCAGATCTTTTAAGAGAAATGGAATGCCCTTCAGATACTCTTTTATTGTTTTTTTTAATTCTTTTTATTCCAGTGTGGCGATGTTTATTGATTTTTAAGTCACGATGGTGTAAATCAAAACTCCGGAAAAACTATCCTTACGATCATTTATATATATATATATATATATTAAGAACAAAGTAGGTTCCAGAAGCAGCAGACGCAACCTTCCACCAATGGCATAAAAAAGAAAGAAACAGCACTATTGAATCTATTCTCACAGAGATAATCCGAAAAAGATTTATTGCTTTTAAAATAAGTATAAATTTGAACTGGAACATTTATAAAGAAATCGTTAAATACCGTCGCTACTTCCGAAGGGTCAGAAATCGATCAATTTTTAAATAAAAAAAAATGACATGGAATGTCCTCCAGGTACAAAGTGAGGATTTTATCAAACATGAATTGTTCCTCCTCCACTCGTTATTATACGAATCGTACAATTTGCTTTTTTGTGGAATCCAACAATGTTATTTGATTTAGTTAAACGGATAGACAGACTAGACAACGTAGCCAGCACAAACAAAATTACCGTCAGCTCGAGGCTCGACTTCATCAAAAGAATAATCTGTAATTAATGCATGAAGAAGGCTATCATGTAATAATGACGATGGAGGAAGGAAAGTGTATTGAAAACAAAGGAAGTTCATTCAAATGAGATAAATGAAGCGCGGAGCAATTTACTCGAAAATTTGTTGTGTAATGTGCGTGTTGTTCCGACTCCAATTCTCATTTGTTCCCTAAAATGTTGAGCCGATTGGTTCACCTACACACGCCGTGAACAATGGTAGCACAAAGAGGTGCATTTAACGATCCCATTCACTCTCACCGACAGTTGATAGACCCCCCAGCAAGTGCTCAATGTCTGGAGAGTAAAGATATCTTTGGCCATTAGACGTATTCCAAGGCAATCTATTCTGAGGCGAGTCGAGAAACGAGGAGGTCAGGGATAGGGATGGCTACTGGAGTCGTTAGCCTAATATGATTAGGAGGCCTGAGTCATGGCAACGGTGGCCAGTTGAGCTGTAGGGAGGCAACGAAAGTCAATGCGCTCTGCGACACAATGCAATTACCTATCTGACACTCTACAGTTTCGCGTAACACGAGACTATTGTTTCGAGAGTGTTCCACCAGGGCACGGAGCCAGAGGAGGGAAATTGCTATTCTGCTGGTTACATACAGCGATCTAGAATTATATTTCCCATTCCCTCTTCCCCTTCGGAACTAGTACTTTGGTACATGACGTTTACTCCCTTGTTTTATTGTTTTATTATGCCTCTAATTCTAATTAGGAGTTGATCAAATCCAAACTTTGCTAAACTGGTCGGAAAATTACAGAACTATATTCGATTCATTTAATTCACCGCAACTTCGATTATTGCTGGATTTGATGGAACTTCTTAACTTTAATATTTCCCTATACCTCTTCCGAAAAACTATATTAATTTTTATTTAACAGCAACCTCTGACCTCCGAGTTTCAGTGAAACGAAATGAAGATATTAATTATAAGAAATTACACAATCCACTTTTAATAAATTCTGAAGGAAACACCTGCGTTAATAGCATAATATATCTCCAGAATTCTATATATATATAAAACACCCAAATTCAGGCTTAGGAATTCCCATAGAGATACCAGAGATGATGGAGTTAGATAGGAGACATAGTAAATATCCTAGTATTTACGAATTCCTCTTTGTGTTTGGTTAATTCCGTGGTCGGGTTGTCCAAGCATAGTTTCGATAACATATGCGAAAGGCGAGGCGTGTACTTTAATTTGTGACGGTTAAACTTACCTGAGGATGGCGTGTGTGTTGGTCAGCTCGTAAAATTAAAAACGTATCTCCAGAGATGAGCTTTCTATTAAATAGCTTTGATAATAAATAGTTTAGATAATCCTAATGAAGATTAATGGGATGGCTATAAATTACCACTTCGATTCTTTAAATGAATGGACCCAATAAATACCTAATTATCTTTCACCTTAACTATCAATTTTGTTTTAAAGATTTTTCTTCACCTGTTTTAACTCTCGCCCAAAAAATTGAGCGTATGAAATATTTAAATATTGGCCCTTTTCCAAATCCAATAAAAAATGCTCGTTGCGTTCTGCATGCCACCCCAACCAATTAGAAAAACAAGTTCTTTTCCAAGAAAATAACGATTGCCTTATCACCTTATAAATCTGAAAGTTTCGAAAGAACAAAAAAATAGCACGCTTCAAAACGCCTCCCACCCCCACACACAATTTACTTTTCCGTTTATTTTCGTATACGAAAGGAAGCAGACGAAATTGCATTTCCATATTGTTGAAAATTCTGTTATACACCGCCGCTCGCCGTCCCGTCAGAGGGAGTGCCCGTGGAACAACCCCCTGTCGAAATTGAATAAATCACTTCTTAAATTTCATTGAAGGTTTCGGTCTGCAACCCGAAAACTACCTTAAAAAAAAAGAAAACTCACGTCAAGTCAAAATTTACATATTAATCTACATTTAAACGTAAAAATTATAATTCCTGAACAGACCTGGTGCCGGTGGATAAAATAATCATCCAGGGATAAAATTTTCCCCACCTGTTCCTAACTCTTCTCGTTTTACCCGTGTACTCCCCTCTTTTTCTGGCGTTAACGTACATATTACCGTTCACTCTACTATGGTGGAATATTTCAACCCTCGGGGTCATGGCGCCTGCGCCCTCGAAGAAAATAACTGGGAAAACTTCGAGGAAAGGAGAAAATCCTTGTACGTTTCCGCAACAGAGCCGTGGTCTTACGTCAGGTTTTCCCGACAACGTTATGGGGGACCGTATTCACTTCAGGTATTCATTCTCTCCCTTTCCCCGTCTTCTTCCTGATAATCCAATATATCAAACTGATGTCCCTGTATTTTGCACTGGCTGCGTTTTTATTGGAGGTATAAACGATGTGGACTCTACGTATTTGAAAAATAAGCTTCCATGGCATTAATGTATTTGCTCCGTTAATATTTTCATTTACCACCACCTCTGAAAAATTCGATATCGTGTTCTAGTGCTCGTATTCAGACTCAAACGAAGCAGATATCAATACATTGAATTTCGAGTGCTACGCAACTATATTATAAGACAAGTGAAGTTGATATCAATAAAGTAAATTGTGAGGGAAAAGCTTGCACGTGTCAGTGAGCAGCAAGAATGACATGTTTTGTACAGTTAAGTGCAATATAATTTGACCACATATCTGAGCTCATGGTCAAAGCTGTGAGTTGCATAATAGTTAACAAAATATCATGTCCAAAGAGATGAATATTAATTTTTATAGCAGTATTTATGGCATTTCGTAGGTGCAGCGTTATGCAAAATTGATTTCATTGAACGTCTGAATTTGTCCTAATACCATAGAATTTATCCAAAAATGAATATTTGATATCGGTTAGTGTTCGATATGAAGTTATTATATTTGAATTAGGCAACCCCCGGTATAGAGTAGTTCACGCCAAAATCAGTTTAAGCCAAATTTCTGCTTTTACTTGCAAATTTTCCACCGCAGGTTCGACCTCTCCTGGATTTTACTATATTTCCACTAATGTCGCCTCGATTAGATTTTGTAACGATAATGGCTTGAGCTGTTTATATCCGTAATTATTTAGTCGATATGAAACGCATTAAAAACATTTTATGGAGTATGTTTCAAGTGGAGAAATGTTATCGATATTACCCGACCTCTCCAGGTATGAAACTTGCTAATGTTATTGACTGAACTGGACGACGGTCCACATACACATGACAAATTAGTTTTCCAATAATGAGCCATTTATTTATTACTTATTCTGTACGTGCCAATAAAAAAACAACAGTAGGTTAACCGCGAAGTGTGATCGTAACCGTCGCGGAGAAGTACCGAACCGTCGCGCCGGGGAAGCACCGAAATAATTATGAAGTTTGTAATAGTTGTTCGGAAAGTTGGAAGTTTGGCGTTATCGTGGAAGTTTTTAAAATTTCAAGACCGTATTAAGTTGGCAACAATTAAAAAGTTGAATTATTAGGGAGTCGCCGAATGGACCGAGTTCTTGGGGCGCTAATTAACCGAACTTTGTAGCTACAATAATCCCTTGGAGGAGATGTTTGTCGTCAACTTTCTCCGCGACACCAATGCATATAAATTAGTGTGGTCGCACTCCTCCGGAACTTTGGGGCATTCGGGATGTACCATCGATCTTTTCGTGACCCACTAATGCATGTTATGTTACATAACCTCTTGGGATAGCACTGTCTAAATGGAGGCCCGCGGGTCACATGCAGACCGTCTTATATTAAACCGTCAACGCTCGCAGTTACGCTTCTCGAAGCGAAATATTCGCATTGAACTATAACGCATATTAAATCGATAAGGGTGTGTAGGTACCCTACAGAACCAGCTCTTGATTATTGTTCGTAATTTATTTGAATGTACATTGGTCGTAATTAAATCATTCCAGATTTATTGTAAAATATTATTGGGCCGTGCATACCTATAAATCTTTACGCCTGCCGCTCGGGTTATCTACCCCATAATAACCAAATTCAAAACCGGAGTACACAATGCATCATCGACCTTCAACAAAAACCCTCTTATTGATTACGTTTTTCCGGCAGCCACCTAAATTTAAGCAGCATGTTGTATACGTTATTGTTTTCGTGCAATTATCCCTCCAAAAACGAATTTTTTGCCCTAATAAAATTCCCCGCAAAGTAAAGTTACCAAGTTTGTGCATTTGGAAATTGGCCAAAAGTAGCCCCCTAGTCTCCCTCATATATTAAATTAAAGCTAGCGGTTTTCTAAGAGAAATCCTTTGATGCAGCCGAGGGAACACGGAACTATCCGTTGCAGTAATGATAATTTAAAATTAATTTTTCCATACGTAATACCGTTATAAATTATTGCTAGATCCTCCGCAACCAACTCGGTTATTAAATTTGTCCCGTTTTGATAAATTCGGTTTCATTTAAAAGCAATGCTGTTATCCAACTTTCTCGTTTCTTTTATCAACGGAAAATAATAATTGCCTCCATTGAATGAGACTTAATGGAATTTTAGAATTCCTCCCCCGATTTGTTTTGAAGGTCACTAAAGCGTTCACAACAATTTTCTTATTGTTGGGAAGTTTTATAGGAAAAAAATGCTGTCGCTACTTCAGTGGTGATGGTAGTAATCACGTCGTTGACCGCTACCGTCACCAAAGCAATGGTTTTAAGCAAGTTTATGAATTAAGAGAACCAGTGATAGAGAATGTTCGATTATAAAAATAAATTTTTCGAAGGGAACTTTTTAATAAGCTTAATGAATTCTTCAGGTAATTGCCTTCGTCGAAGCTTTTACATTTTTTAAAAAATGGGACGCACAGTAAAGACTAATTCGTAAAACGTCGAGGTGCAGGCGCGTTCCGCTCGAATTTCTTGCATCACTTAATCTAATTGAAGGCAAGTGCGATGAATACATTATTCTTTTTGTTCATATTTCAATAGCCGACCCTTCTTCGAATACCAATTCATCCACCCACTTACGTAACTCGAACCCAATACTCTCCAACATTTTTAATATAGAAGTTTTCCTCGCCCTGATTAAACGACGATTTTGAATTAAAATAACGTGACGAATTTCCACTGGAAGTGAAGACGAGAGAACAAAAAAGACAACAGGTAGTTTGTAAAGTAGTTTTAATTTGTTAAATGTAAAAAGTTTTGTAGAAACAAGCCGCCGCCGCTGCCTCTCGGGAGCTCATTATTTGTCTGATTAGAACTGCGATAAGGATACAATTGAACTGGGGCGAGCCAAAGCAACTCCAACTTGAAACTTGAATTTTAAAGTTATCCGATGTACGTGGCACAAAACGCCTTTTTAAACCTTTAGACGAGCTTTCCTATTATGTTTAATTTGACTTTACGTACTCGTAGCAAACGCTTTCGACTACTCAAATCGTTCTTTAGAAAAAAGAAACAGAGGCAACTTTTAATTGTATCTTCCGATGGTTGTGATTGGGAATTGGCAGTACTTAAGTAGGGATGCGCAGTCAAAATTTGGGTTCCAAGGCTGCTGAGTGATGATCAAAAAGCTAAAATTGCTTAGAAATCGTTTTGAAGAAGAAAGGGAGAGGTGTCTAGTTTGTGGATTTCTTACACGAACCTACTATTGTCGTCTGTTGAATCAAGATACGCTTCAGTTTCGACGCAAAAGGTTGTTCCTACACAACAAACTTTTTTTTGATGATCCACCTAATATTGGTTTCTTATCGGCGTGATGCTTCCATGACAATCCTAAGTCCAGTTGAACAACCAACAACTTCTGCTCCGCCTTCAGCTCTTTGCAACCGCATGGAACATCAAGAATTCAGCATTATTCTTGTTGACACTAGGCCTGTATGTCATCTGCACATAGCAACCTCCGCCATTTCCATATCATTCCAGTTCCCCCACACTACGAGCAAACTTATCAAAAATTTTACCCAGCTAAAACTGCATACTGTGCTATTACCCTCTCACAAAGTGTTTGTTGTGTCATTAATTTAATAGATGAGCTACAAGCAAATAACGGGACACTCCAAATCACAACTTTAACAATTTTATTTCCGAGATGTTATTCGAAAGCGTAGTAGGTCGTAAAGAACGTGCCCTTTGAAAATGGACCAAAACCATATTTTTTCTTTTGTATTGACCACAAATGCCAGAAAGTTGAAATATATTTCCTCAATAAGCTTGCTGACATGCGAATCAAAGAAAGCTGAGGGGATACAACAAAAAGAACTAAATCAGATTTTTGGGGGGCATCGACTTGAATTAGAACATCTATACGCTTCGGGATATCGTTTTTATTAAGGAAATTATTCAGGGAAGGGTTGATGGATTGCCGTGTGTTATGCTTAGAAAAGAAAAAATGAAATCTTGTAAGTTAATATTTTAGAGGTTGCTATTACGAATTGCGTTCACGTATAAAAGGGCTTTGGTGAGTGTCCGGGGATAGCTAACAGCTTGTTTCAACAGTCATTTCAATATTGACCGCAAATGTTCTGGCCTAGGCTACCCTCCAACCGCCCGAAATTTGCAAGAACCAAATTTGTCTCCGCTGAGACTACAACGGAAATATTGATCTTCCGTGATCAGGAGGGCTCACGCAACAAATAGAATATGCATGGAAGGCTGAAATCGAAAGAACTTTTTGTTTGTGAAACTAGGATCCCCAACTTTCTCAGCACTACATCTACTAGGGGATTCCCGCCCTCGATTTAATATTCCCGTTACAACTTTACGTCTCTTACAACCACATGGAACATATATTTTAACGAGTATCTTAAGGAAAGGTTTTTCCGTAAAAATAACGCGAAATAGTTTTGTTTTGTCTTGTAAGTTGGGAACAGCTTCCAGCTTATAAAGAAGTTAAGTTAAAACTAGAGAGCAAGAAGAGTCATTATGCAAAAAAGTGGTTGTTTATCAAAACACGAGGAAGTGTCGGCATGCAGCAGCTCCACCGCCAATGCTTATATATAATAGATTATGGAAATCACGCTCTCCAACAAAACAAAAGTGTATGATATCCCCATTTGCCAGATGTTATCCGTTGATCTTCGTGTCACTCGTTTATTTAACATAACTACATTCCTGTAGTGTTTAAGTTAACCCCCATCCTTATGGAGGGAGGGGGTCGTTCGGATGAAAAAGGAAAGCGAACAACAAACCCAAGACAACCCAATAAGACCACGAGACTGCCGGAGAACAAGGCTCATCCTTATTCCGGTCTCGTAATAGCTTAGTACAGAAAAGAAAATAATCTCGCATCCCATCCGAAGTGCATACGAATGGCAGGGTTAAGCCTTCCCGAAAATATGCATATAAAACTACACATATTACGGCATGAATTTTCCAAAGCATTGCATAATTTCTACGGCATTACCATGCATACATAAATCTTTATGTTAAGGATGCTTCGTGACTTTATTTTCAGTTTATCTTGAATCTCCTCTATTGGCAATCCTTAGAGTCGTTTTATATTTATGAGATTTATTCAGACGTTTTTTTCTTGAAGATTGTTTGGCAATTGTGACCCGTCACAGACGCCCCTTGTTCTCCCGGAAAAACGCAGAACGATAAAAGGTGACAACTAATTATCAAAATGAAAAATTAGCTGTCTTCCAGCAATTGAGATATGGCCCCCGGCTGAGCCTAAAAGCCGGGGCCTTAATCTTGTTAGGCCGCTGCAAAGGGGAGGAAAGAAACTAAACCGACAACCGAAATAAATTGGTGTTAAAGGAAATACAGTCCAGTTTTGTATGCCAAATATAAATGCTATTACCTTCATCCCCAAATAATATAGATGCTAAAATCAACCTCTTACCGCAGTATTATGAGGGTAAATTTTGGATTACGTGCGGAGATTTGCTTCAACTAATTTAATGGTGGACTTGGATTTAAAAATTAATAACTGTTTTTTTTTTCTCTAATCAAAAAAGAATTTTTTAATTAAAAATACAGAGGTGGAGCCAAAGTGACTCTAAGGCCGGAATATTGCTCACTTCTTCAGCAAAAATCAAATTTCGGCGCGAACAATGGGCCTTCTTCGTTCTAATTTCCAGCAGCTCCCAACTTTTTAATTAATCCTATTTGTTTTGTTTGGAGGTTTGGCGAGAAGGCACTTTTGTTATTGTTTTAGTTTTAATCAGAGTTCCCCCGTCGCACGAGGTAAAAATAGTTCATGTTACGCTTCAATTAAAATCGGCGAGAAAATTAAAGGAGCTCATCGGAATTCTTCAGAAAAACACTCGATTGAAAGTTGTTCTAAATCCTGAAACAATAACTGAACGGTCGACTGGTCTTTCCCGGTGGATTCGCGTCTCTTCATCCCCCTAACCCTCGCCAATTTATTTATTATTGATTATTGGATTTCTCGTGATGAATCATGTACATTCTGGTGCCTTGCTAAATAAGATTTGTCACCACGTCCGTCGACGAGGTGACATTAATGTAGCGGCGAGATGGATTTATCTTAAAAGCTTAAGCTTTGAACTGGCGCAGTCACCAGTATATACTGCGCCAAGTAAAAAAAAAATAATAAATTTTTTAGCCCTCCAATAAACGAAAGCACGGCCTCTCTCCAATATTCAGAAAATGTATGCCATACATTTACGTGAAGTTAGACCGTCGGTCTACCACAGATTGAAAAATATCGCTCCGCGAGTACTTCACAAGCTCGGAGGCAATAGAGAAAATATTTATAAATCGCCCAATCTGCAGCTTGCATGAAATTCTTGACTTTACGACCGCAATAAACTCCTTTACGTTCAGTGTTTTTACGGTTTTCTCTTAATTCTGATAACCCAGATCGAATGGCGGAATATATGTGTACTTCACCTAAAATCCATAAAATAGAGAACGGGGCAGCTCTACCCTCAAAACATTATTTTTAACGGCCCTGAAATTAATTTATCTAAACCGATTCGTCGGAACGGACATTTCCAATAACAACTTTTATCATTCTATTTTTTTTTGAGTGCCTCTCCACCCCAAAAATATTATTAATTTAAAATGCACTTCCACCAATCAATAAACCCGAATTAGCCACAAAATGCCCATTTCGCCGAGAAAAACATGCCACTTCCCGATCCAATGGCCTGCGGTCAGAAGTTTTACGACAATCTGGGGAACCCCCTGGCACCCCAAGTAACACAACCTAACATTATGAAAAATCTCCGAAATGGGGTGAACGGCATACGTTTTCCCGATCCTCCTGAGCTTTGTTTATAAATAAATAATGTGAAGCGTAACGACGAGCGAAATACCCAGACGGAGGGTGTTAGAAGTGCGCGCCGGCCTCTTTGATTGCCAACCTTTCGCAATAAGGGTGAGTGGAGGTACAGTTGCACCAAGAAAATTGCGGCGAACTTTCGATTTTCCCCGTCTACGTCTGGCTTTTCCAGAGTTGCTTCGCCTAACACTAATCTAATCTAATTTTGACAATTACAGACCGATATTTAATGGAAACGGAGGGCTGTTTCTTTAACCTTCTCTAACCATCTTTAACCGACTTTAATCATATTTAACCGTCTCGTAAAAATGAATATAGTACTAATGAATGTTCGCTTTTAGGTTTTGAGTTTAAACTTTCGTGTTTCATAGCGTCGCGACGCTTTAATAATTCATCGTTTTTTTGTTCTAGTTTCCGCATTGAATTTCGAAAAATGAACTCATTTGCATCTAAATTAGTTAATCTGTTACTTTTATGGCGACATGTGTGTGGAAGTTGCGTGTCTCCGCTCGTAAATATCTTGATTGGGGATGAAAATGTCGAACACGCCTTTTATGTATTCGTTTGACAGCGCCTTAGTTATGATACCTTGGTCGTCACGCAGGAAAATGTGGAACAAAATTCATAGAAGCGTCTTAATTAACAAATTAAAAGCAAAGTTTTGATACTCGCAGCTTGCCGTTAACAGTAGACTCTCGATTATCGGGACAGCGAGGACAGTAGAAAATTCCGTCGCTATTTAATTTTAATGAAGGTATAAACAAAACAGTTTTGCATGCAAGGCTCTACATTCATATAGGTTTGTCCGAGTTCTGATGGTGCTTGCACGAGTGTGAGTGAGTCTGTATATATATAAACGAAACTCAAGAAACTCGTTCAGTACATAGAAGGACTACCCAAGCTATTCGTCCTTTACATGACTCTTAAAGGCCGGCAAGGAAATTTCTTGCCTTAGAGTCCACATTGACGCTGCATGGCTAAGGCCGAGCTTCAGAATAACTCTAAGAACTGAAAGAAGAAATTGAAAATAAAATTCATATGTGGAAGAAAAAAATGGTAGTCAACCGAAACGAGTTAATCGCCATGATAGAATCAAATTCGAAGCAAAAGAAAATGATTATTCTGGGATACGTAGCTGCTAGACAGCCTATCATGAAACTGCCTAACTAAGAAAGAATAACTCCCGGGACTGTCTATCGCCAACAATTCAAACTGTTTGCCTGCTATTACGAATGGAATGATAAAAATACATAGACTACGAGTAACACTTACAATATGATGATGATTAAATTCTTATCAATAAGAAAAGCTACTGTACCTTAATAAGAAATTTCAGCAGCTCTTAAACATTGACTTACAAATTCATTAGACTCTGGCATTCTTTTTTCAAAGTGTGTTAGGCCCCCGTTACCTATACATCCAGTTAGATGGATATTTGCCCCACGACTACCAGCAGCAATAGTTGTACATCGAATTCCTTTCTTAGAATGGTTTTATCGAGGTATAGAATCGGAACATTATCTGCTTGAAGGTCCAAAAGTCTTCTTACATATTGTGATCTTTTATTTTGACATTCTCCCTATTCGCCCTTTCTGGTTCTTTTCTTATTTCTTTTAGGGAAAAAATAAGACCATCCAGATGTTGACGTACACACTATTTTGATACATTTATGCCAAACTCCTCTATTAGTTTCTCTTGCAATTGCTTCAGAGTGAGTATAGGATTATCTTCAATTTGAGCTTCGAAGAACTGATGATGTTCAGTAATAATTTGTGTTCTCTTTGCACCTCCACGCTGTTGTTTTGGACCTTGGTTATTATAGGTACGTAGTTCTTTTTGATAGACCTAGAATATTTGCCAAATTGCACCAATTTCCATTTGCATTAAATATGGCGCAAATTTGGTTTTTAAAATTATTTCTTTTAATATATGGCATGTGTCAACTTAATATTGTTTAACGTCAATTTGATTTTGCTAAGTGCCAATTTGAATTTAAGCTATACCTTTTTAGTATTTAGGTCTGGGTTTGGATGCTCGTGCTTTAATTTCTAACTTTTTATCGGATAGATTTCAAAGATCGTGGCCGATAAATATTATATCTGGTGCGCCGTAGGGTACCATCTTGGGTCCATTGCTTTTCAGTTTATACACCAGTCGATTAAAGTCAGTCTTGCAAATATTATCAGTATGCAATCACAATTTATTTGTCTATTCCATTAAATCTTCGGCGCATTGAGTTGGATATAGATAGTGTAGTAATATCTATAAACCAGTCCGTAAAGAGTCTGGAAGTTACTTCTGATGGGGATATGCTTTTCCGGCAACATCTAGGGAGAAGTATTCAAAATGCCTATTGTACCCTGAGACGTCTTTACACGCACAAAAACGTTTTAACATTTGCCTCAAAAAGAATGTTGTGTGATTCTTTGGTGCTTTCCCGATTTAACTTTTCCGATGTTATTTACAGACTTTGCCTAAATAGTCCAAGGTACGCTCTTCCTGTCGTAAAAGGCGACTAACAGGGCAGCACTCATGATGATGGAGACAAGAAGTAAAGGAAAAGGAAAAGGGCCGCTGCCTGGGGAGCGCCAGGGCATGTTTGGAGCCGACACTGGACATGACAGTTTGCGAACCGTCGGTGGCAGGGAGTTGTAGAGTGGAACAAACGGACAGGGCAGAAGAACATAATCCCACTCTACCTGATGGCTCGCCGACTATTATTAGGAGGGCT
>JAUIMW010000868.1:0-14652 GCA_033557785.1 Enochrus cinctus
GTCAAAAAATCTGAATTAACTCAACCCTTGAAACCCTTTGATTGTCACTGCGTTGTTATATGTCCAATTGAAGGGAGGATAGCTCTAGAAATTGAAGAATTGTTCCTCTTGTTAGTGTGGTGCACTTCAGTTTTATCAAAAGTTTTTGTAATGTAGCCAAAAAAATGATGCTACCTAGCTTTTTAGATGCGGTACCCTGTTCCAAGGAATTGTCTGCGCTAGACAAACTATCAAACATGCAGTTTGCAGCTCTTAAGACTTCCACGAGTGCTGTCTTTCTGTCGCCGGTTGTAATTCTAGGTTGCTACTCGCAGGACTTCATCATCAGTTCTTTAGACAATGGCTAATTTTTAGTTTTATATAGAAGTTTAAAAAAGTTATAGGATCTATTTATTTAGTACAGTAGAAGAAATGCCTGCTGTACAAAGATCAAAAAAGATCAACTCAACATGTTCTTCCGACGAGTTTTACGACTAGACCAAATGGGGCTCTGGATGAAATGGTCTACGTGAAATAAGTTTTCAAGTTGCTCTGGGCTCCATGAATGTAATCATATTTAATATTTTTCGGTTAGTTTTTCAGAGGAATATATAAATATGCTGCCTTATATTATGTGTATATATATTATATATTTTTTTTGACCAATCACAGAGACAGTTAAAAGAAACAAAGTAAATGTATAACTTATTGACCCAATTACAAAATAGGACTCGTTAATTCTGCAATTAACCATATTTACATATACATGTAGTTTATAGTTTATTTTGTTAGTATTGTATACATTATTGTTACAAAATGGCTTTACATTTTCACTTGAATTTTGATTCCACTGGAATTTTATTTTCTAATTCCTTTTCTTTTTTTCCATTTTTTGCCAAAATTAACAATAAATTTAGAAGAGATAAAATTTGTTGTCGCTGTGACAGTTAATGTAAATTCCTATGGCCGAATATAAAAAATGCAATGTATAACTGGTGAATAGTAAATATAAAATTAAATGTTAAATGGTGCCGCGAATTTAAGGGTGAATAACCGAAAAGGCCATAAACGTTTAAAATGGCAATTCCGACGGTTAATTTTCAACTATTTTAAAAACATCGCAGTCGCAAAATCGTATTGGAAGTATACAGCCCGGAAAGTAAGATAAGGAAGGTAAGCCGTTGTCCTACAGAAGCAAGCAGCAGTTTTATAGCCACGTCAGGAGGCATCGGCCATCAATTCCGACGGAGTGGAAGACTTAGAGTTCATAAACTAGCGGGAGTGGAAGACAAAGGGAGGCATCAGTCAGCGACAGTCGCAGAAGTACGCAAAGTTGGAGTAAATGTGGCAATTTACTGTAAGAAATGAACTTGATTTCGGAACGTTCAATTCTCCCTTTTAGCCCTCCTCATCGGGCCAGAGGAGAGCTGGATGCAATGTAGAATCGAATTTGGCGAGGGAGGCCATTGTCTGCGACGGGGAGTCGTATTTAATAACTAAAAGGGACAGTGAATGCGAATTGGCTGTGAAATTCCGAGGATACACAAACTACTAATAACTTTATTACCATACCGTTTGGAGATAAGCACAAAAAATAATGCCGGATGAATCTAGATAGAAACAAATAACTATATCTGGAATGGAAATCGGAGGCTCCAGTTTCATCGCACAATTAAATTAAGACTTGTGAATCGAAATTACGGTGATAATATCGTTTCTTTCGATAGTATTTTGAAAATTTGAATAAAGAGTTTAACAGGCGCCCTTTTACAAGAGAGATATGCTCCCGGAATTTAATTGGATGTTCTTGTATTTGGGTGGTAATACACAAGTAAACAAATCGTTTACAAAATTGGTGGAGTTGCTTGTTTAATCTTTTGTAAGAAAGATATCAAAGAAATCATCAAACGCAGTTGAAACGAATGTATTTTCCGTAAAGAATAAAGCTTTTTTTAGTTGAGTGAAAATCTATATGTATACGAAGTTATTGTATTACATTTTCCGAAAGAAATAGTTGTTTACAGATTGGAAAACGGCGGAGCATTCAGCTAGGTAAACTATCGCGTTTGTTAAATTTTCCGAAAGAAGTTGCGATATTCGGCGATGTGAAAACAGTGGAACGCCGTGACACATAAAACTTTTTGTTTTGTTCACGTGTAATGACATATCCTAGTAGAAATGTTGAAGTTTACATTCTGGAAACTATCTTTCCTTGACAGCTGAACAGCATAAAAAACAATAAAGGTTAAATATCTTGATGTTTCCGTTGATGAATGGAGGAAGCTTCACGAAAATATCGATTCTTGGTTTTAAAGCAATAATAGGGATGGAATCCAAATAAAACTTAATTTGTGGCGTGGAAAAGCCAGTGTAACACTTTCAATTTCGTGATTATCATGCCCGTTGTTCTCCTTTCCGTTGCCAGGAGCTTAATTAATTTCTTCAGGTTCTAACCCGGACCTGGTTATTTGCACATTTGCCATTGTAGCCATCCAAAAAGAGCCCTTTAATTTGTATTAATTTTCGTAGTGGAAAACAGCGCGTCCCTTAGCAGACTCGTCCTAACCTTTAAAGTACCCTATTTGGTGGCGGACTCTCTTGCATATCTTTCGTTCCATTCATTAGTAATGAAAGGATTCTATGACCCCTGCTTATTATACAGAGTGTAGCATATCACGGTGGAATCAGTTTAACTCCGCTGGCGCGGAGGCACACATATAGCGTAAACTGAAAGTTATCCAGGCACATTTTGAATTCAGCTCGACACTGATATTGAAATTATTAACTGGTCCCTGAGCCCGCTTGTAAAGATATAATCTTTAATCATCGAAATGAAGTTTTTTTTAAATAGGTTTTTTTTAACATTGTGTTTCATTTTTCTACATATACATGTACAAAAAATAATATTTGTTGGTGGCGAGTCAAGAGAGAAGCTTTTTGGTAGGTGTCGTGCGACCAATTTCTCCTCGATTAACGAAAACGATTAAACCACTAGTACAATTGCTTTGGAAGCATATTCAAACTTCACTTAAGACTATGATAGTGATGTATATTGCAGCTATTGTTAAGGTTATTCTTGTACGCTATTAATTAGACATCTCCATGACTGCGTGTTCCCGACAGCGGTAGCACTTCAGAATGCAGAGTTCAACGCGTGAACATGACATTTTGGGGTGATGTGCTGCGCGTGCATACGCAATTCGTTGAAGAACTCCACCCTCAGTCACTTCTACGTTTCATCTACCGATTAATGTAAATACCTGTTTTCAGCACTGTTGTTTGGTAGTGCCTTTCATCTTAAATTATGTGTGTGACGTTTAAGATATACACGATTATCAACTCCTGTCATGATTATATCTGCGAACTAAATTGTTATTAACGCTGTTACGAGGTATTGTGAAGTGATAATTTAGAGAAGCAGACTGAATAAATTTTCTTGTTTTAGAAAATGCTGAAAGATTTTCGATGATAGTTCTTGAGGAATTAAAAAAAATTTGGCCAACGATGAAATCTGGTAATTAAAAAAAAAACGAAAAAAAAAGAACCCTAACCTACTGATTTTTAAAGTAGAGTAATTTTATCCGAAGGATCTTAATGCGCCTTCATAAATTAAGTAGAACTTCTTGTTCGCCCAACTTCTTTGTCTAGAAGGTCGATTCGCATGTACGTTAAGTCTGGGGAGGTTTATTATGGCGGAACAATTTACAACAGGGCGATGTTGTAAGTTTAATAAAAACGAAACAATATATCCTGCTGTAGATAAGACAAAGTAAACGATGAATAATGTATAAATAAAATCGGTAAAGTAAGGCAGGCAGGCAGCAGGCTGCCGAGAACTTACCTCCACGGTTTTCACTGTCCGCCGGTTTCACTTGGATGGGGCGGTTCATCTGGAAAAAAAGTAATATTGTTATTTTAAAATACGCTCCAGGAAACAATACGGGACTGGCAGGGAAACTTTGCACACAAAAATAAACGTTTATTTCATAAAAAGATGTATTCTCAAAGTTTCAGTTCACCGACCTGCTTCAAGGGGCCCGCGCTTGTACCCAATTTTCGTTTTTCGCTTATGATAATTATTCACGATTAATATACTTCGAAATATGCAAATTATCTCACAGAATAAACGAGAATTTTAACTTTTGCGAACAAACCACTAAACGGTATTAATAATAACATTTATGTTTACTTTGAACCCCCTTGAAACAGAAACTTTATGGAATCACATGATGTTTGACTAAAAATATTAATTAAAATTCAAATTAACAGGCGATCTTTTGAGTAAAGTCCATAGATATGTGCTGTAAAGCGCATTAAACAAAATAATGACTACAATCTAGTAAAAAGAATTCTGCGAACCAAGACAATAAAAAACGCACATTTTCATGAAATTGTAATTATCTAAAAAATTTAATAAACATCTGGTTTTGATATTGAACAAGCAATCATTTAATTTGAGGGAACAGCGCACGCCACCTAAGCAGCACGCGTTCTGGACGGTTGTTATCCTTTTTCAATTTTAAAGCCTGCATGTGTGCGGCCTGTATCTCATGTATCCACCACCGGCAGGACATGTTTCTAATTTAGTCTGATGACAGGAAATTAAAGTCGAGCTTCTGTCCATTATAACAGGAATGTTGTTATCGGTTATCTCCATAGTTACAGCTGGCCCTCGCTTTGACACAACATACCAGCGTAATGCTCGCTTCAAAGGACATTATTGTGACATATTGCAAGACGTATTCAGTGCTGCATATAATACATTCTTTGAATGTCTCTCTACGTCATTGTCAAGCGCCGTACCCCTTTATGCAGAGGTATTATCAGGATTGATTCGGAACGTTTGATTTCGATAACCCAAATGGAGCGCGAAATAAAATTATTTCAAACTCGCCCCTTTAAACACTTTGGCTTTCACTGCTCGATAAGCACTCAATGCTAATTAAATGCGCTTATCTGTTGTGCATTAGTAAATCATTTAAAAATTTAAATGCAAAAATAATTCGCTAATCTCACTTCTTAGCAAACAATTAATTCAAAAAGATTGACCTTACATAGTGTGTATATAAAGTTTGTTTGAAAATATTTCATCTTAATTATCACTCCAAGGATTTTAACTCGTCTATAAAAATATAAATTATTAATTATGAAAGTTGGGTTGACTTATGAAAAATTAATTTATCTTTGCTTCGTTTTAATGACTTTCCATTAGATAACGAAGGGAACTCAATATTTGCTAAAAATTTAACGAACATTTCTTAGGATAAGAGGAAGTGTACGCTTAAAGCTCCCGCCCCAGGCGATTTCTTACAGCTAGCCTTTGCCTTCTATATAATGGATCTTTTCAAAAACAAACTCTTTATTTGAATTTTTGAGTACGGGCATCATTAATATTTAAAAATTTTTTTTTGGTTATTGCTAAAATTACTTTGAGAAATTACTTTTACGGTGGTTACAACAGAAGAAACCTAACAATATCCCACCAACCATTATAAAGCGAGTGGTTATTAAACTATCTAGCAAAAATTAATTAATTATATGTTTCCGCGTTTTAGTTAATATTAGTAACTTAATACGGCAGCTAATTAATGAGCTTTATGCGTATGAAGTTCACCACAATTATGCAGACCTTTTGATAATAATTCCCAATTACGTTTGAATTATGTACATGTGCGAAAGCCAACTACTGGATTTCAGCGCGCTACTGCTGACATCGGTGCCCCCTTGTAACTTAATCATCATCATTAAATTCCTCCGCTCTACGTCTTGTTAATTCAGATATATAAATTCCGGATTATAAATTACTAGCTAAAACATATTATTACTACCATTACTATCTTGTTGAGATAAGGTTTAATAGCTAATCAACCGTTAGATTTTCGACATTATGTCGTATCTGCTGGCTCTATTTTGGCTTAGTGTCCTATTTTGAATTACACAAATTGATTCGGTGTCCTAGATTCGATAATTAAGTTTTTTGTTGTGTTCCAGCAATGTTCGTAACAAGCTCCAACAAGTATGTTCAGTTCAACCACAAGCGTGCCAAAAATTCAATTAAATTGTTTTTTTATTTGAGTGGTGGATTTTTTCAAAACAACAAAATATAATTAGACTGATTAAACTTTATAAATTTGATGATGGATATGCCCAAAATTGTTCAACATTTTAAATTGTAAACAGAAAAAAATAAACAAAAATAATTACCTTTTTTTAATTTGAATTATTTATTCTTACAAAAGATTATTCAGTAAAATAATTAAATATTTTATGTGGCAGATATTCGAGGAATAGCACGTAGTGACATCGTGGCACAGTTTTGAAATGAAATTCATTAAATGCTGCTGGAATGATCTAACATAATATGACAATACCTTATCAGATTACACAAAACGATCTATCGGATACACAAGCATGATTACATGTGAAATTTCATTGATACCAAACAAGTGTTAAGTTTATCTACTTTAAATAAATTAAATAAAATATTATTGCAGGTGAAATATTTTATGATATTTATTAAAAATTCGTTCTGATTAAATTAAATTTAATTTTTGAAGATAACCAACTGTGTTGAAATAAATATTAACCAACAAATAAATAACTCAAGATAACAATATGTTTCAGAAAATACAAATAATTTGATTATAGCTCGAAAACCCTTTTAGATAATTATAATAAGAGTATGAATCAACCATATGTAAATATTTGATGACCTACTTTATCCCTCATAAATTCCTTTTTGAAGATAACATCAAAAATACCCTTTCAAAAAGATAAAATCACAAATGTTAAAATGCACACAACTTCTATCAGTTATTATTTTTCCCCGTCAAATAATAACGTAATAAATTACATTTTAATTACACGTAATTAAATTTAAATAAATCATAATTATAAAATGCACAGTTAAAAAATTACAGGCTGGCTGTACACATATGAAGTTTCATATTTTATGCTGTTTCCATATTTTAACATAGATGTATATTATAATGCGCGCTTGCAATAAAAGAGTTAACTAGAACATCAAAGGCAACATACAAATTATATCAACAAGGGGTAGATTTATTCAAGATACGTTTATCGATAATTTGGAATTTACCGATCGTGCACGATCGCGGACGAGCCGCTCGTATACTCGCAGACAGAAAACATACATGGGGGAGATCCTGCCTCTGGCTTTGCGAAGGGGGAACCAAGATAGTAGACAAAAAATATATAGCGAGCCGCTCGATAATTAACCCACTACCGAACAAAAAGCTGGCACAGCTGTTTTATACTTAAATTTGGAAATAAATAAATATGTATTTGCATAAAAATTTTAGGTGATCACCATGTCTCATTTTATTTAAATTTACTTTGTATATCTTTGTGTGTATGTAGGCAAATCAAAGAGACTACTATGCTCACCAAAAGCTTAGATGAGTCATACTTGTGTAACAATAGGTGAAGTCGCGTGCTCCCTTAAATTGTGGAGGGCGATTGTTTCCCGAGAGAAAGTGTGAACAACACTTAACATATACACCTGCACACGTTCCAAAATATGAAAAAATACTTTTGATAACGCACGACGAGCGCTTTAAAAAAACCATTATTCAAATCTGGAAGTGCCACGCTTAACACATCACCTTTCATGCTTTTCTGCTAGATGGCGCTAGTGTGCTCGCATCGTTGTTCAAAATATTAAAACGCAGCTTTTTTAAATAATTAAACGTATTTACTAATAATATTCTACTCTTCCATCAACTTTTTGCTGCTACTATCGCAACTTTGAGTGCTTTTGATAAGATTGCCGTTTTCAGCAAAACACCTGTTCAACTACATGTGATTAGATAAGCGGGCAAACATTTTCGCTGTTTTTCCTATTCCAGCGCGAAATTTTCTGCAGATTTAAAACACGCAAAAAATTATAGATTCTATCAATCCAAAAAAGAAAGCAGCATCCAAACGTCCAGAAAGGTAAAGTAAACAAAAACTTAAGTTGCTCCAAAATAAACATGTAGAAGGGTTCTTGGAGGTAATGGAAAAGCAAGAAATTGGAAAAAAAGACAAATCTACTTACAACAATGGACAAGTCGAATTGATTCGACCTGACCGCTTCTAGTACTTGAACCATATGGAATCTGTTTGGTCGCTGCTTCTCTCAAAAAAATAGAGTAAAACAGAAAAAATCACAGCCACAAAAACACGACCGAACTGAAAGAACCAGCAACATACAACGCCGTCGACTATATTACACTTAGGGACAGTCCGTCCTCTGGTATACGGATGAGAGGAGTGGAAAACACGCGAGCAGGATAGTAGCAGCGAGGGGTTGTTAGGAGCAGAGTTGGCGAGACACACAGCGCGCGAGGGTTGATTTTGTGTACGTATTCACCCCCCGAGCGTCTGTCGCGATCTGAGGCAGTAGTGGGACTGAACCGAGGTATCGACAGGACGCAGCCAATGGCACTCTCTGCTTCCAGCACGCACTCCTTATGGCCAGTACGCTTGCTCATCGATCGGATGGGAGGCCAGAAGAAGCGACGTCGCGCGTACAAGAGATGTACTCTACGCGCTGTCCTTCGTCGGCTGGATGAGTCGGATGAATGTACAAATGGATCAGATGAATGTACTGGATTTGGATCAGATGGAGTGTTCGGCAAACAGAACACTGTGCTAGCCGAGAACTTGCTCTATAAGAGCAATTGTTGCTTCTGAGTGTGTTTCAACAGATTCGCGATATTTAGTTCCCCAGACAAATAATATATCTTTCTAAAAATGTTACTTTGTGATTTACAGTCATTTTATTTCCAACTTTTGCACTTGGTTGTGTTCATCTTAACTCCCATTTTTTTTATTATTTAAATTTGCGTTTTATTTTATTTTTTTTAAATATAAGGTGATATGATTTTAACATATGCCATAAATAAATGATTCAATTTTAAAGAAAAAATTCAACCAAAATTAATTATTAAATCACATTATCTATTATATTATGATAATAAGCAATTTGCAGAAAATATTTATACACAAATAATTTAATTTGAAGGCAAATTATTGTGTTTACGTTTTACAATGGAACTCCTAAGCTGTAAAAATAAGTTGACAAATTGTATAAATTACAGTCCCTTGCCAAAGTAACTAAACATTTTCCGAGTAAAAGCAAACACATATTTGAATATTGAAAACGTAATAAGAGAACACTTTCTCCCATATTAAAAGTTATTCGGTGTATGTTTGACTTGGACGGCGAATGTCAATGCCATTCAACTTTTTTGAAAAACCTTTTCATATGCTTATTATGTATACAGAATATACATGTATCCAGGCAGACGCAATGTTTATCAAATAGAAAGTTTAATTCGAAACATTATATGTTGCCTCTATAAATCGTATTTTGTGTTGAAACTTTGCCTCTTTTGATCCCTCCGCTCTGCTTTCTGCTCATTGATGAATGTGCTATGGTAGGCGTCGAAGTTCTGAACTGGTAAACATGCCTTCCACGAGCAACTCCAGCTTCTACTTTGCTTTTATGTATATTTACAGAGGCGTGTAGACACTGCTGCCGATGCTGCAGATAAGTTTTAATCCTTCCAGTTTTATAGAATTTTCGATAAGTGTGCGGTGGTTTTATCTGGAGTTGGTGGGTCTTTCTCTCCCGATCCTTTATCGAAATTGATCAATAGAACTTTGTCTGCAGCAAGATGGCTCGTTTGATTAAAAATTCCTCGAACCAATATCTGTTACTATCTGCCTGTGGTTATGCGTTACATTAATTTCGTTACATAACTTTAGAGGAGCTTGGGACGTATCCTTTGCTCTCTATATTAACGTTAGAACTCTTGTTTTTTTGGATACACGTACTAAAAAATTTCATTTAACAAGGTCAATACCATTACGAGATAAAGGGAACAGAAAATGAGACATCCGCTGGAAAATAATAATGGATGACATTAAATGAAATATAAATTGGGGTAAAGATATGCCAGATCAGCGTTGGAGCTCTGTGCTCATTATTTTGTAGATCGACACCCTCCTAGTTATGGCTCATTTGAGAAGTTAGAAGTGTTATAACACATTTGCTCCCCTCTTGATAAATGATCGACCAAATAAATAGTGGGTTCATAAGGAGAGGCGCGCATTTATCAATCTTGCACAAATTCAGCTGGAAAGGCATTTTCACCTGATAAACGATTTGGCCTTTTTTAGGTGTAAATTATTTCTCAAAGAAAAAAAAAAGAAAATTGAAGCGTCCTCGTCATGTGAAAAAGTAAATATTTTTCAGCAAAAGTAATTTTAAAATTTTACGTATTAAAATTTGTTTAAGAGTAGGTTCATTGTAAAAACTTAAAATAAAGGATAACAGTAACTTTTCGAGATACTCATCTAAATTTCTATTTAATATCAATCGCACCGGCGAAGCGGAACATACTTACTAGATCAGCTAGGGTAGGTTTGAGGGTCCGCCAGAGTAGCCATCCGAATGTAAAAACAGACGGATATTTCCAGTTTTTAAATTTACGCGGCACGCTCACCCATCCACATAGGGGTGGATTTGAATATGCATGTTGCAAGGGGTTAACTTCGGGGGTTACTGACCCCTTTTCGGTGAGCGGTGCACTGAATTTATAGTTGAGTTTTTTACGCTTGGGAACTTTGCTTTACGAATTATTTTAGAGATTTAAACGATAAACCAAGAAAGAATCCTACACGCTACATGACCAGTTTATTTTTTTAATGTTATAATTATTTATCAATTTACAGCTGTTTGTCAAAACTATAACTTACAATTTTTATATTTTTTCTTAAATTTATAATTTTCCTACTAGTTCTCCTATAATTTCTTGTCCTACTTTTCACCACTCTTCCAGAAGAATGCATTTTAATTCATTTTCTTTCCAGTTCATTAATGTGGAGTGTTAGACAGTATCTATTAGCGCACACAGTGTGTACCGTATCAAGACCATTGTACTGTTGAAAATACCAATTATTTATGACGATATGTGCAATTATTGTGTTTTAAAATGAGATTATCTTTAGCAGGGAAAGGATTTCTCGCATAACATAAAGAAAATTACGATTATTGAAAAAATAAAATTATCCTTGCTCAGCGTAACATTGTGTTCAACCTAAATGTAACAATAATTATAATTAATGCGTGCAAACTGACATAGAATTTTTAAAATTTATTAAAAGTATAAATTGTAGCATAACCAATTTACATAGCAATAAAATTAGATAAACCGGTTAATGCCGCTAAGTTATTTAAATAATTACATTGACATTTATAGCGTTGAAATGGTGTTGTACACTTTAGTACTTCCGCGTGTATGTGTTATGCAGTCAATTCAATAAATATGCAGCGACGACGAGTACAGTCTAACTATGTTAGCTTTTGAAAGGGGAACTAAATATTGTGAGCTTCAGTGGAAGCGCTAATGAAATTTCTAAACTATGTGTACAATTACCGTATATAATCTATTAAAACTTCTGTAACATAATTAAATTAATAATTTTATAAAAATGTTGCAAGGAGTTTGTTGGCAACTTAACGCCCAATTATTAACGTATTTTTGTCATCCATTCTGTCATGCCTTCAAAGAAAATCTTCTGGATTGTTGCTCTTGTTATCTTCTGAATTATCTTATCTAGATAGATGTTCGTTAACCGTAAATAACGTGAAAATAAAAAGCTTTCGTAATAAAACGTTCTTCTGGTTTCATACAGACGAAAACTTAAAATAAGCAAAAAAAGGATCTAAAATTTAGATAACGTCGACCACTGCATTTGAGTACAGTGAGGTTATACTCGCAAAGGGGAGCGGGTAGATGGGTTTAAGTTTAGTCTTCGAGAGTTCTGCTCTATTCGAAATGAAACCAATTACACAACCGCCGCGGGCCATCCCCCCATAGACTTGCAGATATTGCTTTCGTGTAACGAATGTTGTTGTATGGGAAGTCGTACACAAATAAGACTCTTAATTCCCGGTGTTTCACACTCGGCTGGGATATTTTTTAGGGCGATGGAGCGGAATAAGGCTGCCTTGCCTTGCTTATTCGGTAAATTTCGCTCAAGTAAAAAAGAATCCAATTGGGATCTGGCATGTCAAGGCTCTTTCACGAATTGCTTGTCAAGTGTTTCGACGTTTCTTATACGTTCTTCTGGCGTTTAAAGAAATTATTTTGGTTAAGAATAATACCTTCCAGAATAAATTACTTTTTCCCTGCATATTTGACACGATATTTGTTTCGATTGGATGTTTTAAAATTTGTAAAATTCCGAGCGAGTGAAATCGAGGAAAATTTACATTAGAAAACGACGTTATAGTGAAAATTCAAACTGTTGCATAATTTCACGAACAAAGGAAAATAAAGGCGAGTCGGAATTTTTTCTCTTTAAAAGAAGTTATTTATTTCTGGTCCATTTATAAAAGTTACGATGAATCTGTCTTAGGAAAGTATTTCAAAGTTGGCAAATGAGACGTCATTGTTAATTTATTTAATAAGACTTTCCTTGTGGCTTTCACTTTTCATTTTCGTTCTGGCAGACTAGCGCGGAGTCTGAGTGGAAAAATATCGCCGAGAACTGGATTATACGCAGACACGTCAGCAGCTACAGCTTAGTGATATCGGCCGTAGGCTGTATATTATTGTTTTGTAAAGGCGCGACGTTGAAATCGCATAATTTATAGGGGCGACGCTGTCGCCCCGCCAAGGACCTGTGTATCCTTCGACGCTGTTCTCACAGTTAAGTCGACACAATTTCTTACGTTTCTGGTGCTGCCTCCGCCGGCGTGGCTGTGTTCAGCTGAACGTTGATAGCATTATTAGGGTCGTTATTTTTCATGTCCTCCGTGCTGAGTAGGTAGCCCGTGATCCTGCAAGGCTGGGCGCCAGAGATAAGCCAATCCCGCTCCCTCACTTCCACCGGTGGCACGGGGTTCTTCTGTTGTATTCCTACTGTTGCCTCAAGCTGGCTGAGCTACTACTACCTCTTACCACTTTTCCACAACACAACCCCCAAGTCTCAAATATGAATTACGCACTTAGACCTCGGCACATACATATTTCACCATCGGCTTTCATACAATTCACTGCCGTGCCGTGCTTTATTTTATTGGGGGTGCCCGCGAAAAATATGACGTTCCATTAGCGGCAGTATTTCATGAGATTCGCTTCATACATTTTGTATGTTTAAAGTAAACATCTACACGTACGTATCTCGAATTTGAAGAGCTCTGACGAATGTGTCCCATTTTAAAGCAAGTATTAAGTTTATATAAACCTATATGTTTTATCAAAATATTTATGAAGGGCTGTTGATTTTTATGTCTACTTTTTGATTATGAACTGAGAACAGGGTATTTCATCCATATAGAGGTTGCTCATATAAACTGAGAAAAATGGTTTTTTTTATTATACAAAAATTATACCCATAGAATTCCCATTTTTCTTCCAATATGTTGACGATTTTATTTGCTCCCTCTTCAGATGGACGCATTAATCGGTCTTGAATATTTAAAATAAAAATGGTTTTTCATCTTCACATGTGACAATCAGATTCGTTTAGATTGGTACCAAAAGAAACCAGCCTCCAGCACTGCTTCCATCAAATCAACTTCGTCACAGTCATGAAAAATTGAATCATCAAAATGAATCATCTTTCAGAAATCTCAACCAACAAAACTTGCCATAGAAAATAAAACTGAAGTTTTGTGCACTGGCTTTCCATGTATACGAACTAGATTATATCGTTGATTATGTTAATATCAGAGTGATTGAAACAGATTCTATCCTTTAAGGGAAATTATTCCTAGAATCTTTCTATATTATCAAACACTTCTCGTACACCATTAACTTCAGAACTGATACTCAAGGACTTTGTAGCAGTTATGTTTTCTTACAACAACTTGATCAACAAATGCACCCACCAGATACTGGTCACCTGACGCCTCTTCAATGCGACAAAAACAGAGGTTTCTTGTGTATATGTGAAACCTTGAAACCACAGTAATACGTCCTTTGTAAGTTGGCAAGATCAACTTACTTAACGTAAAATGAACTTATTGGCATCTATAACTAACCACATATAAAACTTTGTAGATCAATTATTCAGAAAAACATTTTTCGACTGAAATTTTGAACTGAAATTATGGCGAATTAAGAAATAATTTTCCCTACTAAACATTTTTGAAGTTATCGTTAAACTGATTTTTCCTATCATTTCAGATTTACATGTTAAACAAAAACTTCAGAAAATTCTATTTGTTTTTTTAATAGATTTTCATATGCTCTTTCAGAATCTGAAGTTTTAATTCCTTTCATCTCTATAACTTCTGAATTTTGTTTTATTAGTAGAAAACTTAAAAAATACATAAATCTATTAAATTAAAAATAATTAAGGTAAGTGGTCTCTACAATGGATATTTCTGAATACATGGACAACATTCTCATGGATTTTGATCCGTTTATTGCTTTCAATATAAAAAATATTGTTAATGAATACCTTAACAAGTGTTAGGACTATAGGTCCTGGCACATGACCCCAAATAAACTGATTATTATAATTATGAGAACTATTATATTATGAGAAATTATTCTTATTATTTTTTAATATTATTATTATATATACTAACCATACATAAATACACAAACAACCGGTTTTCCATATTTGATTTAATTGTTTCTACCAGAT